>OMNS01037692.1:0-11984 GCA_900303225.1 Laemonema laureysi | reverse complement strand
AATGGATTGTTTACATTGCATAATCACAGAAGGTGTCTGCTCATGTCGCTGTTTTAATGCAAACCTTTTTGATTTGTCCATATCATTAATTCATTCCCAATTAGAAGAATTATATATAAAAACAAATAATAATCAGGGAGGACGTGGTAGATAACACAGATTGGTATTGATGGATTCAACAACAATGGGAATTAATGGAAGAAAAATAATACACACCATTACATTTAATTATCCTAAAGGCGAGACTCGTAAGATTGTGTGTGTGTGTCTGTGTGTGTGTGTGTGTGTGTGTGCGTGCGTGCGTGCATGCGTGCGTGTGTGTGCATGAGAACAGATCTATATGAATACAATAAAGGTTGCATTCTGTTATTTTGTCACACTCTCTGTTTTGCATACGTTAGTGGGAAACAGCAAACCGTTTCTAATGATGTGGATATGGCCCCATCTACTGAGCTGAATTGAAATGATCCATTTACAAGCGTTCATCTCAGTCAGGAGGTGCAAATAAGGTGTGATTGTAGGCCTTCCTACCGATGGGGCTCCCTAATCCCTGCCGTATGCCTTGGTGTCCCCTGGTGGACACTCTGCCAGATGGATGTTTCTGTTCAGTGGAGAGTGGAATCTCTCCAAGGGTTCTCCAACCAGCTGTTAGAAGAATTCCTTGTGCCTTCTCATAATTGCGTGGGCAGGAAATGATGGCACAGGGGCTAGGTTAGCCTTGTGCATGTAGGCCCTGGAATCCAACCAAACTACAGGTTTTTTTTGTCATGAGTTTGTATCTTTGTTCAAATAGGTTTTCCTCCACATACTCTGGGATCCTCCCACTTCTAAATACAAGCAATGTAGGGTGTACATTAATTAAACATACATTCCAGCACCATGTGCTATAGTCGGCTAAAAAGGAATGAGAATGAGAATAATTCAATTTGGCTTTCTAGTCATTGATAAGTCTTGAAAGTAATTTGATTACCTTCTTGAAAAATGCATTGAAGAGCAAGGCATATTTTTGGCAATACAATTTAATATTGTCACAAATACTGTAGACTGCTCCAGAATGCATAAAGAGGAGGAAACAAGTCTCCTTGTCATGTTTACATTTAACATATTCTACACAATATGACATTGGACACTGAATGTACATACCAGTATGTAATATACCACATCTGGATTACCAGAAAGCAAAGGTAGGCTAATTGACAGGTAGGGCACAATCAAGATGTCTATTATACATACTATATTAAACACAACAAGCTGTACATTCACTACGTTTAGCTTTAGACCTTATGTCAAATATGTAATTCAAAGAACTGTTCCTTTAAAACAAAACGCATATTATAATACTAAAATGCCATGTCCCCAGTGGAGTGTCCTTGCCTGGTTCCAGCCCCTGAATCCACACCCAGTGTTAAGAAAATGTTCTGCGAAAGTGAAACAAAATAGAAATGCAGGACGATTATCAGTTTAAGAGGGTAAGTGTTTCCATTGTCTATATTAAATATTCCAATCGATTTTAGAAATGTATGCCCAAGTGTCCGCATTTTTTTAAAGCATCGCCAGAAGACAGCTGAGAGGTATCGTTATGCGCATGCTCATACTGGTAATGCTCAGCTGTCTGTTGACAAATGTGACCAGAAGCCTGTCCACATTTTTTTTTTGCTCCGGTGGATTACAATGTAATTTAAGGTTTCGTCTGGAAGGTGATGCATTCAACTAAATTTGTATGAATTGTATGAACCGGGTAAAAATGTGAACTGGTCTATAATTCCTAACGATGTGTTCAAGTAGTAGACACAAGCTCCTGCTAACTTAGCAATTTGCTTAGCAAGCTAAAGTTAGCCAGCTAGCTTATGTGACTAGTTTGTGTCGATGATTGACTTGAAAATACTGGGCCTCGTCCCAGTGTTTGGTACCGCAGACCCGGCACTTTGGTGTTGGTAATACTGGACCCCAAAGCCTACCTCTAATACTCGATTCTATTATATGTGGTACTGGGATAACGACTAAGGAGTCAATATATCGTACACCAAAGCTAATGTCAACACGTATTTATGTCAACTTGTATTACAACGTTCGTTTAAAATTAGCCGTGCAAAGTTTGTCTTATGTCGTTTCTTAAAGGGTGGCGTACATTGCGATTAAATGAACTGATTGTGTTCGCTATATATTCGCCAGGAGTCTACTGTGGTTCTTCATCGTGTTGGTTCTTCATCATTTACGTGTGTAGGGAGTTCCTGGTAGCTCCCGAATATGTTCAGACTTATGACAGACCTTCATTACCGTCTGTTAACTAAACTTAACAACGTTTGAAAAATACTTTTGTTATGCGTCTGTTTGCATATGGTGTTTCTAGCATTTCAGTTGAAAATAGAAATATAAACTAATAGAATGTTGTCAAACACGTTTTCCAGGTATGGGATCGTCACGCATAGTCAAATTTGTGGCGCATGTGCAAGGAATGGTCGTTCATCGCTCATTCCACTGGCAGAATGTGTTTTCTCCTTAAACTCTTAACTGCTATTCTAGGATTTCTATAAATATTTTATTTAAGGTAAGGTAACCTTGTGCAGATGTCCAAGAGGTTTTACTTGCTCAGAATTGAATTTCCTTTTTATGTTATTGGTCAGTGGTCTTGCCTAAAATGTTTAAGCATGCTGTGCATTTGTTAACTGTCGTCTTCATTGCATATTCTGTGCGTCATCATTAATATTATCACAAATCTCCCAAAGACAAAAAAAGTCTGCAATTAATCTTAAACAACACAAAACGCACCTTTTGTATATGTCTAAATGCATGCAGGTGTAGGCTAATGTGTGTGTTTCTATTGTTTTGTTTCTATTTAGGGTGAGTTGACACCATGCTGAAGTGGTTTTCTGGAGAGGAGGGAGAGCCTGGTTCTGGGGTAAGTACCACTGCATTCATGCACCTGGACATTTGCATGAACTCATGTTTGTTATTGACAGCTTTGTATGAAATGTGATCTGATTTGTTACTAAACTGACTAACATTAATATTCTTACCATGTCATGTCTGCATCACAGTAGTAGGAGCACTTTTTTTCTTTGTTATACTGTGGCCCCCCACAAATATTTTATAAAATAATCCTTTCAACAATGTTTTGTGTTTGTTGCGTGTTGACAGTCAGAGAGTGGCACTTGTCCATGGAGGACATCCCCCTGTGTCAATCCAATTTGTGTGTGCTGATAATTCCTCTGGTCTTTTACATGCTACATTATCCTGTTGTACATGGAGATAGAGTGGCATTAGGCGGAGTGCTGAGCAAAGGGCTTTGACCCAAAAGAAACAGCTTGCATTCGCTCTGTGAAGAGTGTTTCGCTGCAGTGTTTAAATCCCCTTCCTCTCCCTTTTCCCCACCACACTTTTCACAATCCCTATTGCCTGGGATGTTGTTACTATGTTTTATGTAGGCCTATTTCCAGTTGCTCAGACTCTTCCCAGTGTTCCACTTAAGTGCTACAATCAAAATGTACAGTGGGACACAATGGGGAACACTTTTTATGATTCATTTTTCTAACAGTTCTTGTTTCCCAGTTTTAAAACTGCATGTGTCAGACGAGAGACGCCGGTATATATATATATTCAGTGTCGTACCATTGGGCCTGATTAGATTTGTAAATTTGTAACCATAGCTAACAATCGGATCTGGTCCAGGCACAGTATGCTAGTCTTCCCAGTCATCTCCTCGCCCCTCTGCACTAAGCCCTCATTCCATTCCATTCCATTCCGTTCCATTACCCTTGAGCCTGGCACCAGGCTTTGCAACAAAATAGGGTTAGGGTTTATTAGACTATTAGAGCTGCTAACCCTGATGTTGCAAACTGTCTGTTTCCGGTGACTGAGTTCATGTTCAAATCGGTACTACGTTGGACTGCGTTTAATATTCTGTTCCTAGTTACAGCTCTTCACTGCCCTTGTTACCAGCTCCACATCCTCCCAACAGACAAACCCTTTTTCCACACCAATGTAAAGTTGTGATATTGACATTGCTGTTCAGTAATGACTGTCTCTCTATGTCTTCCTCCACTGGTCTCCTCTCTCCAGGCCCCTGGCTCTCCCCAGGGGACCACCATGGCTGCAGCTGCTGCTGCTGCTACTGCTGCTGCTGGTGGGGAAGCAACCCTGGGGGAAGTGACAGAGCGGTTGTCCCAGACGGAGCTCCTGGTGACTCAGCTGAAGGACATGATCCGAGAGAAGGATTTGACTCTTCGCGCCAAAGACGACCAACTTAAGGTACATTTTATTTCACCACTCATCATTTCTAGTGTATAGCTGTCTGCTGAGGTTTTTTTGGATACGGGGTGAGAGTATCTTTACCAGAAAACACTCTGGTTATTATTTGCATACACCATGATCGTAAAAAGAAAAAAATTAATTATATTTCTCTTTTATTTGCAAATGATGTACTCCTCACCCGCAGTCTGTGTAAACAAATCATACGTACTGCTTACTTAAAACATTTCTCACACAAAACCCATTTTATCAGGCTAAAACCTTTAATCAGGTTTGGCTCAGAAAGCAGTTGTTTTGGTTTCAACATGGAGTTTGTCCATGATTATCACATTAAGGAGTGTCTGTTATCCTCTCCATCTTAAAAGGGATTTGTGTCTGGTTCAGAAACAGCAAAATGCAGTCTCATATCTCTTACAGCTTAGATTGTTGGAAGGACGGTTCTTGTCTTTCATTGTTTGAGGTTACCCAATCAAACCTGCACTAGGAGTAGTTAATGATTACTTAGTCAAAGGCCTCTACACAGAAAGAACAGGAATGCAAAGGTGTTGAGGGTAGGTGACGGAATTTAGAAATAAGTTACTTGTCCGGAACTTTCTTTTCCTTAATGTTACATTTTGCCTACAAACAGAATGAGCTGACATTTAATTACTTCAATGTATTCCTTAAAGGAAGGAAGCCCCTCAATCAAATTAGCTCTTTACTGGATTTTCTGAAGCAGACACAAACCACAAAGGGGATTAGACATTTTTAGACGTTATAAGGCTTGAACTTCTTGAATCTATACATACCAGAAAAATAACAAGCTAAACTAATTTCATATGCCGGTGATTGGATTTTGGAGACAAGGCTGCCTGATGTCAAGCAATGAAATGTCAGCCATATTGGGTTTGCATGCTCTACAACAAGTGGCCAATGTCAGGGTCATCTCATCAGCGATGCTTTAGGTAATGCTGTCTTTACGTTGAATGGCTGTTGGTTCCGTCTTTAGGCTGAGATGGGTGTGAGCGAGGCCAAGCTGTCCAAGCTGCGTCTCCAGAACAAGGCCAAGGTGACGTCCCTCAATGCCCAACTGGAGGAGCTGAAGAAACAGCAGGGAGGCCCAGGCACCCCCACCAAGAAGGTGCGCTACTGCACTCACTCACTCACTCACTCACTCACTCGCTCACTTGTTGTTCACCAGTCCTTTTTAACTGTGTTTTTGCATCTCCCTGCAGGGGGCAGCAGAGGGAAGTGAACAGGCTAGCCGGGGAAAGATTGTCCTACTGAAGAAGAAGGTGGAGGAGTTGGAGCAGCATCTTAAACAGGTGGACGCAGAACTGCAAGACAAGGTACAGTATTTCTTAAAGCAGCTAGAGGCACCATATACACAACTACTATTGTATTACATAACAGCTCCTGTAAAACCACAGTGAAGGCACAGTTATACTTATTGACACTTCATTTTTGGTGTCATCGGCCACTAAACCGTAGTACATGGCATCTGTTCACCAAGATTGGCAGTATATAGGCATATTCATGTCTTCCTGGTTGCCTGGAAGTTATAATTATAATGATATAAAGACAATGGGCTCAAATTGGCCTCGAAACAACAATATAGCCGAGGCAGGGTTGTGGTCGCCAATGCATTATAACAGAAGATTCTCCCGGGCGCCTGGGACAACCGATAGCCACATAAGCCTGTCGACGAGGTTTAGTAGCCTACGGTGCTCTCAGCTCTCATTACCTCAGGTGTCCGTTTACGGAGCCAGAGCAGGACTGGAGGAGGCACCCAAGACATGCACCGGTACCACGTGCACGTTCTTCCTCAACCTTTAGTTCACCTCGAGAGACCGAGTCGAGGAAGAGTCCTCCATTTACAACGGTGACGAGTCACAAAGTTGTAACAGTAAAATGCCGTTAGAATGCTGAAAAACAATAACGGTAAATAATAAAAACCAGAGATAATAAAAAAGCAATTATAAATAATTACATTCAGAACAGATGCATTCTGAGATCAGGTGTTTGAATTGGTGACAATAAAAATGTAAAATGTGAAGTGGCTTCCAGATTGTTCCAGATGTAGGGAGCGCAAACAAGTCTGTTCTGACCCTATGGTCCCGCTAGACCAGTTGCTGACTGGCAGGACATGGAGAATGATTCCATGTTATGAGCAAGTGCCAAAACGATTAGTATATCTTATCTTATCTAATCGGGATGTTTATTGAGGAGGACTGCAAACAAATAAATGTAGATACTAATCTCGTCTAATGGACAGCGATGGCCGCCCAACGATTCCAATAAAGAGTACAGTGGTGTGTGTGTGTGTGTGTGTGTGTTATCACTAACGTCGCTGATAAATCTATCACCAATATGATCACTACTGTGTGAGTCTAACTCATTTCCCCCTCCCTCCCTACCTAGAGGAGGGAGGTCCATGCACAGCAGCAGCGAGGCGAGGAGATGGACGCCATGCTGTCGGACAGGGACCGGAAGCTGGCAGAGAAGGAGGCCTACATCGTCCACCTGCAGACGGCGCAGGCTGGAGATCAGCCCACCACCACCACCACCACCACCATTCCCACTGCCACTGCAGCCGTGGAACCACCGCAAAAGGTCAGAGTTCAGTGTGCCTTCAAGTTTGTCATCGTATCGACGTGAACCATCGCGTGTATCAAATGTAACCTCACGTCCTGTAGATGTATTTTTAGGTGTGCGGTTTCAAGTAACATTTGAGAGTTGTAAAGAAAGAAAGAGAACAGAAGAGAGCAAGATTTTGAAACTAAAAACACGTTTCTCCGCCATTGAGAAGTGTTTCATTTCATGCTCCTGTGATTGACAGGCAAGATAGATCCCCCTAACCAATCAGGGAAGAGATGCTTTTGATCGGTCAGAAATTATCCGGGAGCGGTCTAAAATCTAAATTGCTGCATACAGAGCGGGTGCGGTCAACTCGAAAACCGATATTCTCACAGCGCGCTTCACTCACTAGCTGACATTTGGCTCTTCCATTTCTAACAAATTACGCTCAAGTAATAGCTCCTCAATCTTACCTGCAGCACCTTTTTAACCAAGAAAGGATGATGAAGGAAAGTGTCAGCAGTAAGGGTTTGCGGTTACCAGCGCGTGGGCGTGTTGTGATTGCAGGCTGCGGAGGAGAGCGGGGCGCTGCAGGAGCTGCAGCTGCTGGTGCAGAGCCTGACCAAGAAGGTGGGAGAAGCAGAGGAGCGCTACAGCCTGCTGGAGGAGCAGAGTCTCAGCCTCAAGCAGCTGCTGTCCACGGAGAAGGAGCAGTACATCCAGAAGGAGAGCATGTATAAGCAGAACGTGCGTTTCCAAGACTTTCTTTTCCACTTTTTTCTTTTTTTGAAGCCTAACATTATAGAAGATGCACTGAATGTAGGCGTGAAAGTCAATGGCAAAGAGCTACCGGGCGGGGACCCAATAATGACAGATGACAGCCATATACTAATAATCTTTAATTCTCTCTCTCTCTCTCTATCTCTCTCTCTCGCTCTCTTCATTCTCACAACGTTTTAGATCCAGACATTTAAGGACATCATCCTGGAGAAGGACAACCAGCTGATGGAGGTCAACCAGAAGCACGAGCAGGAGCTCTTTAAGCTGGCTGCCAAGTCTGACGCCAGTGCTGACCTGGAGCAGGTAGCAACAATAACTCTCTGGGAAGGTTCATTGCGCAGGGTGGCAGAATTCTCTGTATCGAAATGAATGTGCTACAGTTTCCTTGTGACTTGAAACAGGTAATCAAGTAGCATTGTTGCCGTTACTCTCAGGAAACAATGAACATTTGGCATCTCAGTGTAGAAATGAACACAGGAGGCATATTACATTGTGTGTCACATTTAGTCTCATGAGGAATGGCCATCTTTACACCTCAGTCATTCACGGTAGTTTTTGTTTTGAAGCCAAATGTCTCCACATTGAGTCTGAAGTTGTTGTTCTCCTCCATATTCCCAGCTCCTTAAGGCTCTGAAACAGAAGCTGCACGAGAAGGAGGAGGTGCTGCTGGGTAGAAACCAAGTGATTGACGTCCTCCAGGGAGAGGTGGACAGCAGGGACCAGCAAATCAAGGTCTTTCTTACTCACTCGTGCTGACCTCAGTAGGACACATGTACGTGGTGCTGTCCACATACATTTAACTACGACTTGGCTTCTGGAAAATGGCCAGGGAAAAAGTTTGGATTGAAAACTTTGTATTTTTTTAAATATTCAGGGAAGAGAGACAGGTCCCTGATTGTTCAGAAATGTGCCGGGGAGCAGTGAAATTTAAATGGGCTCATACAGAGGCAGGCCCAGTCAACTTGAGATAGATATTGTCACAGAGCATTTAACTCATTAATAGCTGACGGATGGCTTTGTCATTTCTAACAAATTACTGTCAAACAATGGCTCTTAAATCTAGCCTACAGCACCTTCAACTGAGTCTCTTCATCCGTCTAACCTGTTCCTCCGTCACCCACCCCACCTTCAGGACATGACCGAGCGCATGCAGCGTCTGCAGGTGGAGCGCGAGAGCCTGGAGTCCAAGATGGAGGCCGAGAAGCACGTGATGCGGGCGCAGCTCCGTGACCTGATGGAGAAACAGCAGGCGGAGGTGCGACGGCTCGCCGATGAGCATCAGGCGCTGCTGGCCCAAGCCCAGCAGGACCTCCTGGGACAGCTGGAGGAGCTGAGGAGGGCCTCCGCTGTCAGCCAGCTGGCGGCAGGACATGGAAACGACACCACAGACTCCTCTCCCAGTCCAAGGCTGGCAGAACTGGAAGGTTGGGGATGTGTTTTGTTTAGTTTTTTTCCAATCGGACACATTTGTCTTTTCGCTAATTATTTTGTTTATTTTGCCGCAGTTGCGTCTGATGTTAATTTTAGGCTAGACTTGGAGCCAGTTGTAATTGTACCTTTTTGGTCTGTCCACACAAGAAGCAAAGACAACAAATGGTGTTCAGAGGTGTATAGTTAGAGTTGGGCTCCGTATCAAACAACATGCAAACAACAAATAGAATGATGATGTGATTTGCATGTTTTTGATGCTTTGGTGTTGTAAAAAGACAAACATCTTTAATTGCATTAATTAATGCCAAAATGTTATCTTTTTGAAATCAGTGTGCTAATTTCCAGCTGTTTTTCTTCTTCAATCTTAACATTTTACCTTTTTTTCCCCCCATGCAGCTCAAGCAAAGCAAAAAACGGAGGAGGCCAGCAAATCAGAAGCCAAGTTTCTGAAGATGAAAGCCTGGTCCAAGTCTCGCATCCGACAGCTGGAGGAAGAGCTGAGGAAGAGCCAGGTGGGGTGAACACAGTTCAGAGGCTTTCTAATTTCCTGTCGTTACTTCTAATTTCCTGTCATTACATTTCTATGCGATAAGCGTTTCTGCAAGCTCAAGCCGTTTTACAGCTTGTCCTAAACTGATAATACATAATGATTGACATAATGTTAATCAAAGTCACGCTAAAGTCACGGTAGCTGACGCTGGTCTGTGATGGTAGCTGACGGTGGTCTGTGGTGGTAGCTGATGGTGGTCTGTGGTGGTAGCTGACGGTGGTCTGTGGTGATATCTGTGGTGGTAGTTGACGGTGGTCTGTGGTGGTAGTTGATGGTGATCTGGTGGTCTGTGGTGGTAGCTGACGGTGGTCTGTGGTGGTAGTTGACGGTGGTCTGTGGTGGTAGTTGACGGTGATCTGGTGGTCTGTGGTGGTAGCTGACGGTGATCTGGTGGTAGCTGACGTTGGTCTGTGATGGTATTTGTGGTGGTAGCTGACAGTGGTCTGTGGTGGTAGCTGACAGTGGCGGGGGTTTGCTTGAAAGCCGGGCCATCTCCTGGGCTAGTATAGACTGCTGGACACACTGGGCCTCCATCCGGCAACAAACTCGTCAAGTCTGTTTACGTTAAACGCCATCGACCACTACTGATGACGTGTCAGCGTCTTGAAGGGTTGTCCCATTTCACACAAGATTTCAACGACTACCCCTCGTAACCTTGACCATCTCTACTCCTCCAGGCCGGAGGAGCACCGCCAGAGCTGACCGCACTGCGCAGCCGCATCACAGAGCTGGAGGAGGAGAGGGAGGAGAGCCTCTGGAAACTGGAGCAATACAACGAGCTCAAAGCCCAGAATGGTACCCAGCCCACCGGGACTACACACCACGCACACACACACACACACACATGCACACGCACGTGTGCATCACAAACGCATCCCAAATGGCAAAACGCACAACAAACTCGTTGTCCCTGATAGGGCTGAACAATTAATCATGAAGTACTGTAGCGCTACACATTTCTTTTTTTCTCCAGATGCATGAAAACATGTTTGGTGCCGACCCCAACAAACGTCACATCATGATTTTAATAGTTTTATCAGTGAAAATGATCATTCCCTCTAATAGCGAATCATATCGCAATCGCAATCTGATATTGTTGGCTTCTCTGGTAACCCAAAAGGTTCTCTGACTGTGTGTGTGTCTGTGTGTGTGTGTGTGTGCTGCTAGACGTGCTGGAGAACAAGCTGGTGGTGTACGAAGAGCAGCAGAGGACGCTGCAGGCCGACCTGGATCAGGTCACCAAGAGGGCCGCCTCGCAGGTCAGAGCCCAGTGCCGTGCAGGAGGATGAATAGTCCTTCTTAATGTCCATGTTTATACAAAAAACATTACCCTAGTGTTCTAGGGCTGAGCCCTCGTCATCGACTATTTAATGGCGGCCGTCTAAGGTTGGCTTTAGTCGAGTAGTCAAATTCTTGTGTTTTGTACGATAAGCATATGCTTTCATTGTTATTGTAGTCTCCCCGGGTTTCATTGTTGTTGAAATTATAATTTGTTTGTTTGCCAACGTTTACTGGCTGGCCCGGGTAGGTGGAGTTCCTCCCGCTTTCAGCAAGTTTTACAATAATGACCGCCCACCAGGAACGCCCCAACGTCAAATTTAAATTTAAATGTATAAATGTTTAAAGAATAATATCTCAATAGCGGCATATGTAGTTTGAAAGTCATTTTATTTATAAGTTGGAAAGATATTGGATATTCAACAGATAGTCACAGAGATCTGACGCAGGGAACTAAAGACGCGATCACCGGTACGAGTGCCAGTGTGTCTAGCGGGTGTCTATACCTGCCCGTCGGGCAGCAGCGCTCCTCTTTATAGAGCCGTCGTTTGGTCAAGATTTCTACCCAATGGGCGAATTCTAAAGTACCCCTGCCCTAAAACTACAATTAAACCGGTTACATGTCACGCTTCAAAAAATGTCCCCAATGGATTTAACATTAAAATCACAGTTTAGAAGTGTAACAGTAAAAAGCAGGTACAAAAAAAGCTCCAGTGTGGGTGTAAGGCTGTAAGACTGTATAAAATACATTTTAAAACTGACTTTCCATGTGTGTAAATTGGTGGAAACTATCACAGAAATTCTTTGCACACCAAAAAAAAACAAAACAAGTAGGCCTACTGGTTGAGATTTGGACCATTCCAGTTTTTTGCTATTTCTTGCATCCCTAATAATAACTAGAATTAAATCTAGAAATTAAATGTAGCTTTAACACCACGTGTTGAGCTTATGACATTTCTTAAATATGAAACTAATTAAATACTTTGTCGGGCACGGCCCTGATGTGTTCCTAGGAAGACATTGGCTTTCATGGTGTCCATCCCCCGACGTGTTGCTGATGGAATGCAGCCCCTGTTTAGTTTTTTTAGTTTAGTTTAACTTAGTTTGGTTTAGTTTTGATTTTTGTCTTTATTTTTTTTTT
>OMNS01037679.1:0-10192 GCA_900303225.1 Laemonema laureysi | reverse complement strand
AAACACACACACACACACACACACACACACACACACACACACACACACACACACACACACACACAGGTAATTGCAGTCTCCTAGCTGTATATACCTGTATTATCATTAAAAAGTAAGTTTTGGAACACGGGCAGCAGCGCACTATGGTCCAAAACAAGGATGATACGAGGGCTTTGGAACAATGCTTTTTAGTTGGATAATTTCCAAGCTATATTTGGTAGTTGGACTGTGGACTGTCCATTCCTGTATGTTGCTAGGCTGCCTGGTGGAGCGAGAGGGACCCTGCCGCCTGGGTCTGCCCCGGCAGGCCAGTCCTACAGCGCCAGTGAATGGGGCTGAACAAGGAGCGACTGGGAAACTTCCCCACCGGGTTCACTGCACTGCAGAACCGGGTCAGGGTGGGAGCCTGCCAGCCTGTGTCCCACAGGGGGAACATGTGTTACATCTGAATGTGATGACTGATGCTTCACAGTTTGTAGGGAGCTAATAAAATGGTACTTGGAACAGCAGGCCGTGAGGTGTGATGACAACGTGTCACTGGTCTGTGTACTGCCTGTTACCAACACCATGTTGATGCCAGGTCCAAAATACACGCCAACTCCTCTAGTTATTTCAAGTCACTAATGAGTTGTATGTTCTTTTATATTTCAACCACGTCGCATCCACCAAGTCACTCCAAAGTCATCGTTCCTCTTTTGAAATGCCTCCATCCATTTGCCAATAAATGGTCTTAAAGAAATGAATGGAATAAAGGTGTGGACCCATAATCTTCAGATGGCGTGTGCTTGTTTTTTTGCAGGTGAAAACGAGGTTCTGGAGTCTCTGCAGAAGATTGCGTCCAAGAACCAGCTGTGGAGGTCCTACATTGGCATGGGCTACTACAACTGCTCTGTCCCACCGCCCATTCAGAGGAACCTTCTGGAGAACTCGGGCTGGTGAGAGATCTGACCCTACCCTTGGCCATAGGAGGAGGATACACTTTTTTATTTATTATGTTTATTATATATTTATTATGTATTCACTATTTACACTTTTTCAAGAAGCAAAACGACGTAGAACCCAA
This sequence comes from Laemonema laureysi, assembly GCA_900303225.1. Taxonomy (NCBI): domain Eukaryota; kingdom Metazoa; phylum Chordata; class Actinopteri; order Gadiformes; family Moridae; genus Laemonema; species Laemonema laureysi. Next base: position 9,129 of record OMNS01037679.1, on the reverse strand, counting down.
GGCCGGGAACCATAAACAACAGCGTGCTCTTTAGCTTGTGACTCGGCTTGTGTCCTCAGTTTAGGGTTTGAATTGGAAGCTGTAGCTTCACTAATGTAATATTCTGTAATTGTATTTATTTACTGTGGTTACTATCTGATGAGCTTCCTTCTGTTCGTCTGTCACCCCCTCTCTCCAGGGTAACCCAGTACACGCCCTATCAGCCCGAGGTGTCCCAGGGTCGGCTGGAGTCCCTGCTCAACTACCAGACCATGATCTGTGACATCACAGGCATGGCGGTGGCCAACGCCTCGCTGCTGGATGAGGGCACAGCCGCCGCTGAGGCCATGCAGCTCTGCCACAGGTAGCCAGTCCTGTTAGCTAGCTAGCCCTGCAATCTAACTACTGCCACAGGTAGCCAGTCCTGCTAGCTAGCTAGCCCTGCAATCTAACTACTGCCACAGGTAGCCAGTCCTGCTAGCTAGCTAGCCCTGCAATCTAACTACTGCCACAGGTAGCCAGTCCTGCTAGCTAGCTAGCCCTGCACTGGGGGGGACAAGAAAAGGAGCCACAAAAGTGATTTGCATGTTGAGTACATGCTGTTACAGGTTGTGTAATTACACTATAATTAGGGTGTTTTGTGACTACTGTGTAACCAGACAGAACAAGAGGAGGACCTTCTACATCGACCCACGCTGCCACCCACAGACCATTGCTGTGGTGCAGACCAGAGCAAAGTAAGCATGTTACACTTCCTCTGTATGACGGAGAGTCTCTGTTAAAGATGTAGTCGTGTATCTTATACAAAATATAAAGGACAACAAAATGCCAGAATCAAGTCAATTTGATTTGTAGCCCTACATCACAGTCCCAAAGAGCTTCACAGGCCCACCTGTGATACGACACCCCCTAACCCTCCAAGGAGAAACCCCTCCCTAACCCTAACCCTCCAAGGAGAAACACCTCCCTAACCCTCCAAAGAGAAACACCTCCCTAACCCTAAGCACCCCTTCCCCCCCCCCCAGCTACATTGGGGTGAAGACCTTGCTGAAGCTGCCTCATGAGATGGACTTCAGTGGGAAGGACGTGAGTGGTGTTCTGTTCCAGTACCCGGATACCGACGGCCGGGTGGAGGACTTCAGTGCTCTGGTGGACCGCGCCCACAAGGCAGGGGTAGGGAACCTTCTCGTCCGATTCACCTTTTAGAAGGAGATATCACGACATGCTTCTGAATTCATATCTAAACCCCTTGAGATGGAGAATTAGGTCTGTAATGTGTCCCGAGGTCTATCTTACGTTCTAGCAGATGAACACTCATATCGAAAATGTTTGGTTTCCTCTTTCACTCAATACTTCCTCTTAAACATGGAGATGTTTGGAAAGATGACATGGGTAGGGCTGGACACATGATTTTTGGGTTTTAGTTTCTAATAATAACGTGACCATATCATCAGGCTTCACCAGACTAATGACTGCTTGTGTTTTTAATGTTCTCTGGCGCCCTCCTGTGGCCAGGCCCTGGCGTGTTGTGCTACAGACCTGATGGCGCTGTGTGTTCTGCGGCCCCCTGGGGAGTTTGGCGTGGACATCGCCCTGGGAAGCTCCCAGAGGTTCGGAGTGCCGCTGTGCTATGGAGGACCCCACGCAGCCTTCTTCTCCGTCAAGGACCGCCTGGTCCGCATGATGCCTGGCCGCATGGTGGGCGTCACCAGGTGGGGGAGGACCATGTGCTTCAGGAGAGATTGATTTTAGTTTTCAGGAGAGATGATTGTATTTTTCATTTCATTCGTATGCATTATAACCACAATTGAGAAGTTATTTTGAGAAACTGTTGGCCTCATTTTATGATGTTGTAGATGATCTATTTATATTGTTGAAATCTAAGGTACTAACAACAACCCCTAATTACATGATTTTATCTCAATATTTGTCTGTTGAGTCATGCAGAATGTCCTGTGTTTAGTATTTAGTATTTGGTGTATGATTCCAGAGTTGCATGTTAAAGCCTTCCTTCCTGTTCATCCTGCAGAGACGCGGCTGGTAAGGAGGTGTATCGGCTGGCCCTGCAGACCAGAGAGCAGCACATCCGCAGGGACAAGGCAACCAGCAACATCTGTACGGCTCAGGTAAGACACCTGTAGGACTGGAAAGTGTTCACCTGGTCAAGTTTCAACCAGAGGAGACTCTCTGATTTCCATTTGATATTTCTCAGCCGAACTTGTAGGTTGCTTCAGACAAAAGCGTTTGCTGAACAACTAAATGTAAAATCAAGGAATTTGTTGTTACAAGATATGGAAATATAGAAAAACGACTTAAAAATGTGTTTGAACCTTTTGTCTGTTTCAGGCGCTGCTGGCCAACATGGCTGCCATGTACGCAGTGTACCACGGGCCTCAGGGCCTCAAGCACATCGCTGAGAGGACCCATGGAGCCGCCCTGATCCTCGCTGAAGGTAAACCATTTTGGTCATCAGAAACTACGTCTCGGACGCCGACTGCTTCCCTCACGTTAGTCTTTTATAGTTTTTTTGATTTTTGTTCTCCGTAAGCCGACATGAGCGACTTTAAACAGACCTGAAGAGCTAAGAGTGACACACTCTCCACCTCATGGGCCTTATTCAAGATGGAACCAAGATGGCCGCCAGGTGAATAAGCCCCGTTGCTGACTGTGAAATGTTTCAGGCCTGAAGAGAGCCGGTCACAGGCTGCACAGCGACATGTTCTTCGACACCCTGAAGGTCGACTGCAGCCTGGCGGCTAAAGACATCCTGGAGAGAGCCGACCAGAGACGGATCAACCTGCGGGTCTACACTGAGGGAGTGGTGAGTGTGTTTCCACGAGGGCTGAGACCCATTTGATCCATCCATTATGTCGTCTAACTGTTGTGTCTCTGACTGCAGCTGGGCGTGTCCCTGGACGAGACGGTGACTGAGAGGGATTTGGATGACCTGCTGTGGGTGTTCGGATGTGAATCTTCAGCTGTAAGTTGGGAACATGCGCACTTACTGGGTCAAGTATAACATGCACATCTTACCCACTGGGTCAAGTATAACATGCACATCTTACCCACTGGGTCAAGTATAACATGCACATCTTACCCACTGGGTCAAGTATAACATGCACATCTTACCCACTGGGTCAAGTATAACATGCACATCTTACCCACTGGGTCAAGTATAACATGCGCACCTGACCTACATGTGCAATACGACATGTTTTTAACCACACATTTGATTCTTTTACATATTTCTTTTGCACATTTCTCTATATATTTATTGCCTTACTTTGAGGATTTGTTTTATTCTTAAATGTATTCTGTTTTGAGCTGAGCAATTGTAACAGAATCTGACACTCAGACATCCTTTCACATCCACACGGCCACCCCTGTCTGTCGGTTTAAAGCCACTCATGTTTTCAGGAGCTGATTGCAGAGAAGATGGGCGAGCGAGTGAAGGGAGTGATGGGAAGTCCTTTCAAGAGAACAAGCAAATATCTGAGTCACGCCGTCTTCCACAGGTCGGTGCGACTCGGCCAGGGGTTGTGTAACCTAAAGGACAATGTCCACGTGTGTGATGACACAGTGCGTACAACAGGACAGAGATAGCCTTATCGCTCGGTGATGGCTAAAAGTACCAGAATCATCTACTTTGATATTATTCTACATTATATTGTAAGAGTACTTTCAGGAGACTGCTGCTGGCTTATTACTAACAGTATAGGTGTATGACTTGTTCAGTCTTACTGTTGGGTTTTAACCAGTCGGTGGAGCGTTCACCTCTAGTTACTGGTACATGACTGACCGTGACAATCTATTAAACAATCAGACCATTAGTGTTGACTATCTGCAGTAAACCCTGCTGGACTACAATATGTCTCTGGAGTTTACATTAGTTGGTCCGTTAATGAAAGCTCTTAAATGACAAGAAAATACAATCCTTTACAATGTAAAGCTAAAATAACAGAATAAATACAATGCAGACTGCATGCATTTTAATAAAATCCTGCAGGTAGCAAACTGATTTTTAAACAGTTTATATTGTCAATGTCAACGATTTGTATTTGTTTGTTAAGCTTCTCACTGTGTACGTTATGTATCGGTCAAACAACGCTAACATGTTGTGTGTTTCCAGTTACCACTCGGAGACCAACATCGTGCGCTACATGAAGCGTCTGGAGAACAAGGACATCTCCCTGGTCCACAGCATGATCCCACTGGTATGTCCCTCTGTGTTGCCAGAGAAGAGGTAGGTGATTAGTAGCTAATGGATGAAGCCGTGGTCTCTACCCAAAGCCCCTTTCTAACGTTTAGGAAAGGCTTGATAAATAGTCACAAAGTGTCCAAGTTTAAGTCAAAGTTTCAGGTGGAATGTTAGGATGCAGCCAACATGTAACTGATTCCATGACGTCTCCCCATTCTTCCTACTGCTTCGACTGGCAGGGGTCCTGCACCATGAAACTCAACAGCTCATCTGAGCTGATGGTAAGGCCATCAGCTCTGCATAATGTGTGTTGTTTCCATTTCATTACAATTGTGCAACCCATCGAGCTCTGCTTATTTATCTATTTCATTTGTGTTGTATTTTTGTGTAGCCCATCACCTGGAAGGAGTTTGCCAACCTGCACCCGTTCGTGCCTCTGGACCAGGCCCAGGGCTACCAGCAGCTCTTCAGGCAGCTGGAGAGGGACCTGTGTGAGATCACCGGATACGACAAGATCTCCTTCCAACCCAACAGGTACAGACCAGCGGTCTAGCGGCCATCTTGGTTAGCTTAGCTTTTTTCCATTGTATATCAGGTATGCGGTCTGTAGAATACAAAGACATCTGTGAATGATACTAAAATAATCAATATTCAGAATGATGTCGTCATTCAGTTGCTCATGACGTCAAACATCAGTGTATTTGTCTTCATTTATCTTTAGCTCTTAAATGTAAAAATTATGTAATATGATTTTGCTCTTTGAAGGGCAATAAATGACAATCTATCTCTATGAGCCCTTCCTTATCGAACTACATTGATTCATTAATAAAAAGGACTTTGCTGACTAAGCTAAACCATTGGCTTACCTTGTGTTTATGACTTTGGTTTATGAATGCAAAACTCAAGACGTTGGTCTCCGATGCTCTTTGCACTGTAGCGGGGGAAGGGTGTGTGTGTGTAGTGTGTGAACAGTGTGTGCCATGTTTTCCTTCTCCCAGCGGTGCTCAGGGGGAGTATGCGGGTCTGGCAGCCATCAAGGCCTACCTGAACTCCCAGGGACAGAACCAGAGGACCGTAAGTATGCAGATCAACCACGACTTCCTAAACCAGTTGTCAGAGGGAGCTGTGAGACATCCCAGTTGAGGTATTTTCATGGACTCTCTGCTTCCACTGCTGTCGCCACCCCTCACATGAATATCATGATCCTATTGGTTCCTCGTTTGTCACAAATCAAAGTGAAAAAAGTCCCAACTTTCTCAAGCTGAGGAAGCTCTCCACACTCAACGTGTGTGTGCGTGTGCACGTGCGTGTGCGTGTGCATGATCATGTTGTCCACTTTGTGGACACATTGTGTGCCATAAACTGCTGATTAGAGGTAGATGGACAACGTGGTCAGATAAGACTGTTCCTCCCCCCCCGTCTCCCCCAGCCCTCCCCCAGCTGCAGGTTCTAGCCTCCCCTGACTTTTGTAATTGGGTCTGTAATCGCTCCCTTATAAGCACGTCACAGACGGTGGCGTGAGGCAGGTCCACGGCCTGACCTTGGCCATCACCCAAATAAGGAGGCGAGCAGAGGAAACCAACCAGGGTTACTTGAGTTCAAGATTCCATATTTGGCAGCACTGAGCGAGACCTGCAAGTCTGGCCTGACATGCAGAGTTCTGCTTTTTCCAGGGTGAGGCCGTTTGGAAATGTTAGGCGTGTTCGTACTCGAGTTGAGAAACACTCCGAATCTTACAACAAATGACCAGAATCAGAAAGCATGTTCCAACACCAACTAACCTTCCCTATTCCTCACTGGGCAGCATTTAGAACTTCTGTTAATCAAGGTGCCAACATTGGATACGTCTCCACTCCACCATTTCAGCACCTTGCTTAAAATGTAATGACAATAAAAGGCATATTTAAAAACTGTTACACTATTTTAACTGGGCTGGCCCATCACACAGTATTTATAACAAGAGGTAACACAGAAGATGTGCATTTAAGGTGAATAGTAGTACATGTGAAGGTGACCATGACCAAACCCGGGCTGTGGTTCTGTTCCCTAGGTCTGCCTGATCCCCAAGTCGGCCCACGGCACCAACCCAGCCAGCGCCCAGATGGCTGGCATGAAGGTCCAGGTGGTGGAGGTGGACAAGGATGGGAACATCGACATGACCCACCTCAAAGCCCTGGTGAGAGCCGGACTCGAGAGAGGAAGAGGCTTTCCTTTATATTATATATTATTCCTTCCAAGATTTACTCTCACGTGTAACCCTTGCGAAGCCTGTGGGCTCTAGAGGCTTCTACCAGCCACAAATACTTAACGTTAAGAAGATATTCCTATTCTACTGGAAACTCGACATTGGATTCTCAAGGTTACTTGAGCTACACATAATACAATTTTACAATATTTTACTTATCCTGGTCCTCCCATATAGGTGGACAAACACAAGGCCAGCCTGGCGGCCATGATGATCACTTACCCCTCCACCTTCGGTGTGTTCGAGGAGAACATCAGCGACGTGTGTGGCCTCATCCACCAGCACGGCGGTCAGGTCTACCTGGATGGGGCCAACATGAACGCCCAGGTGAGGCCGGGTAACCTTGGCAAACACAAACAGGGTCCATCATTGAATTGGCCACCCAAACTAAATCTGGCAGTTGGTATGACTTTGATAGGAGTTTTCAGTTAAATTCGAACAGACCACAAACATGTGCTTTGGGGAGAAATTCCTGCAATTCCGGAGTCATTTCAGTTCCTTTTAAAATGAGTAATTGCTTGGTAGCTAGTACTGAAGTAATTGGATTAGGAAGTGTTTTACAATGCAAGCTAAAGTGGAATGACCTTTTGGTGTCTCCTCTGCAGATAGCAGCTGTCACCTGACCTTTTTAACAGTAAAAATATAAAGTAAAGTAATATTTAATTGCAATCAAGTGGAAGTACACATTTTCTTAAATGTAGAATATAAAATACTACTTCATGGAGTTGACGTTTTCTGTAATATCATTTATTAAAGAACTCGACAGCAGAAGGTTTGCCTTTCCACAACTTCCAGTTGAACTTGTAGGTTCAAGAGGGAGCGGTTGGCCTGCACTTGGCTTTGCAAGAGTCACACAGTCTTATGTCGTTCATACGAGAACCTGAATGGCCAGGAGACGAAGGCCAGGATGAAAGTGTCTCACTGTCTTGGAAGATAAAGAGGGTTAGGGTTAGCCCCTGAGCTGAAAGGTCACGTGACGTCTCTTGTTCTTTTGAAGGTGGGTCTTTGTCGGCCCGGTGACTATGGCTCTGACGTGTCTCATCTCAACCTCCACAAGACCTTCTGTATTCCTCATGGAGGAGGCGGTCCTGGCATGGGGCCCATCGGAGTGTGAGTTGTTCTTCAGACTTGGTGAAGGCCCACCGTGATCCACAACCAGAGATTTAAGGCACACCAACATAAAGTTGTAGTAGGACATGATTATTAAAAATGTCACATGCCTTGTCAAATATGTCAATATATATATATATATAATATGTATTGAAATGGAGCAAGAACTTAAATCCCATTAACTTTCATGGCACAGCTAGTCTCGCCTCAAGGCACCCCAGTCAGGAACCACCGCTTCCCCCCTGTTTCCAATATCTTGACGGGTGCCGTTATTGTTGTTGTCCCCCGACAGGAAGTCCCACCTGGCTCCCTTCCTGCCCAGCCACCCGGTAGTGCCCATGCAGTCTGTGAACACCAGCAGCTCTCTGGGAACCATCAGTGCAGCCCCCTGGGGCTCCAGCGCCATCCTGCCCATCTCCTGGGCCTACATCAAGGTCCGCTCCCCCGCCTTACATCCTCTGTGCTGGTTCTGTTTTAGTGACGTGGATGACGATGATGACACTTGATTAAGTGTGTTTTGCTGATCGCTGCTGAACTCCATAGCACTTTAATAACCTTTGTTAGTTTCACTTCATAACTGTGTGCTGTGTAGATGATGGGGTCTGAGGGGCTGGCCCACGCCACCGAGGTGGCTATCCTCAACGCCAACTACATGGCCAAGCGCCTGGAAGGCCCCTACAAGGTCCTCTTCAAGGGCAGGAAAGGTGAGCTCCACACATTTTGTTTAGCTCAGTGTGTGTGTTCAGTGTCTAGAGAATGCATGTAAGTGGTAAACTCAACCAATACGCTATTGGTCTATCTATAAGCATGCGCAATTCTCTCTCATACAGGTTTTGTGGCCCATGAATTTATCCTGGACGTCAGGTCATTCAAGAAAACCGCCAACATTGAAGCAGTGGACGTGGCTAAAAGACTGCAGGATTACGGTGAGACTAACGACATGAATCTCCATAGGAATCTGGCGCCATCTGGTGGCCGCTTTGATCCAATGCACTTCACCAGTAGCTTTAGGTTTTATGAGCGGTGATCATCAAATAGGCCTATAAAAGCCTAGTTGCTGAATCATGAATATCTTATGAGGCTGGTCATAATAATATGAATAATAATTATGGCAATCAAAATAATGTTAAAGGGTGTCTACTATAAGAGTGTACTGCTTCATGCGCGTGTAACTAATTCTTTCCCCCAGAGATGCAGTAGGACCCCCTCATGTTATGTGATGGACTATAAACGTGTGTGTGTGTATGTGTGTGTGTGTGTGTAGGTTTCCACGCACCCACCATGTCGTGGCCCGTGGCCGGTACCCTGATGATCGAACCCACAGAGTCGGAGGACAAGGCTGAGCTGGACCGCTTCTGTGATGCCCTGCTGGCCATCCGCCAGGAGATCTCCGACATCGAGGATGGACGCATGGACTCGCGCGTCAACCCCCTCAAGGTGTGTGTGTGTGTGTGTGTGTGTGTGTGTCTGTGAGACCAACTTTTTGTATTAATATAATGACTGTCTGTGGTCTGCAGATGGCTCCTCACTCCCTGGCCAGCATCTCCTCCTCCAGCTGGGACAGACCCTACTCTAGGGAGCAAGCTGCCTTCCCCCT
>OMNS01037676.1:0-16365 GCA_900303225.1 Laemonema laureysi | reverse complement strand
CCCACATACTCACACACACTCACCTAAATACTCCCATACACACATCTACCCCCCCCCCCTCCACACACACACACCTATGCAAATAAACTCCTGAAATGTACACACATAAAAAGAAACTTCCAGACACACCTGAGCACTGTCACACAAACACCCATACACACACTGAAAAGGGAATGAATACACACTCATACATGCACTGACGTAGTCGTGTCGATGACAATGGGCGTGATTTTAAAAAAAACAACGATGGGTATCCTTTGCCTGACGATTAAAAAACATAACTTTGTGTTTCAGAAACATGTTTCCTCCTAATCTGGTGGAGGCCTGCACCAAACAGGTAACTCATCCGGGGTTGTATAGTTGTTAGAAAGGGCTCCTCGCCCATTTCCTCCCAGCCCTCCATCATTACGGTGATTGAGGTGATGTTGAGTGTTGTGAGTGGTGATCAAGACAGCCATGTTTCTTTCGTTAGGGTTTGATTTGAACTGTGATTGCGATTCTACACAGATCATACGAACAAGGAGTTGAATGGGGCCTCCTTTTTACAGTGAATGACTGTGTAGTAGCAGTAGTACGTTCTGATTCTGATGCAATTCCTCTTCTGAGGAACAAAATGCCCCTGGCAGCTCTGCACGTTTGTGGTCCAATTGTGAAATGATGAATTTCACATGATGATGGTTTACAGGAACTGTGTGTTTTTTCCCCCCTTTATAGACACTTAAGTGCTCTAATTAATGTCAAAGATACCCCCAAAACTGAATCTTCAAATGCTGCAAATGCTTTGAACGCTACCATCTACAAATGCTTGTGAATCTTTATAGTCATAGATTCAATCTCATAACAAAAGCACATTGTTCACATAAAAAGCAACCATTGCTTACCTAAATCCAATTTGAGGAACTTGTTTCCCCTGTAACCATAGGAGGAATAGAAACTGGATATGCATGCTAAAAAGTAAAACATGTCACCCATTATTATCATTATATTATAATTATCACCGGTAATAAAACAAAAACTAAAAGTGCAGAAGAGTGCAGAATGGAAGACAGGTTTTTTTTTTTAAAGCAGAGGAAGAAGCATGCATATAAATAATGTCACCTTAGTCCAGAACTGGTCAAAACACAGACTGAACAAGCAGCTTTAAATGCTGCCATGAGAAAAACATGATTTGCTTCTGCATCGGAAACCTAGCTTCATACTTTCATTGTTGTTCGTCAGTTCATCAATATGAGGTTTAAAAGACCGATTTTCATCAATCATATTATACCAAGATATTTATAACGGTTTACTGTTTTGACTGCCATCCAGAATGTACATCCTCAGATCAGAGTCTACTGAGGCACTTGACTTATAACTTGACATATAATTTGAGTTTAAAACTAACTTAAGTGCCGGAAGTTCACATTGCATGGAATGTAAAACTTTTTGCAGGTTAGAAATAGATCTTCCCAGGGAAGGAGCTGAGGAGTATAAAACAGTGTTATGTTATTGAGAACAAGAGATGGAGCTGAGGTGGTACTATGCCCGGACCTAAAGCCAGATTGATAGGTGCTTAGTATAGATTTATTTTTTAAACAATAGACAATCTTTAGTACCTGCTGAAGAGGTATCCAGAAGACTACATTTATCAAATATGTAGCCTGCAGAGATACAATGCTCATTAAAAGCATTGCAGATATTCACTCTCTCATTTATAGTCTGACAATATTTGTGTAGGTCATGATTTCATCATCCCAACCTAGGGTTTCCGACCCTTAGGTTGGGAAACACTGCCTTAATCTGTTTTTTTTGTTGTTGTTTTTTCTCCACCTGAATCTAGTTTAAGACGCAGTACGCTAACAGAGTGGTTGTGGTGAAGATGATGGTGAACGATACAGTCTTTGGCCTCAACGGGAGCCAGGAGCTGTCTCACGAGGAGCTGGTGCCGGTGCCGGGGGCGGTGAACGGGGTGAACGCCCTGGGCATGGTGGTCTTCTCTATCTGCTTCGGTCTGATCATCGGGAGCATGAGGGAACAAGGGCGGCCACTCAAAGAGTTCTTTGACTGTCTGAATGAAGCCATCATGAGGCTGGTTGCCATTATTATGTGGTGAGTAGACGGTGGAGGGGAGGCGGTGGTACGAGAAGCGAGGAAGCAGGAGCTGGGGAAGGATATGCAATGTTTTGATTGGCCAAGGATGTAGAAATGAGACGATGTGTGGAAGGACGGATGGATGTGTGGATAGATGGATCTGTGAATGGTTGGATGGAGAGAAGGACGGAACGGCAAACCAAAGGAAGGAAAGATGCATCAATGAATGATTGAATGGAGGAATTAACTGATGGATTAACTGACTGAACTCACTAACATGTCCCTGGCCTCTCTCTCAACTAGGTATGCTCCCATAGGTATCCTCTTCCTGATCGCCGGGAAGATTGTGGAGATGGACGACATCACATCCATGGGCGGTCAGCTGGGCATGTACGTGGTCACGGTGATTTGTGGCCTGCTCTTCCACGCCGTTATCGTCCTGCCATCGCTGTACTTTGCCGTCACCAGGAAGAACCCATTCGTGTTCATCGGGGGCCTGCTGCAGGCACTCATCACTGCCCTCGGGACCTCTTCCAGGTGTGTTTCACTCAGAAGAATCAAGTTTCAAGTTTCACTCAGAAGAATCACAATTAGACGTGCTGTTAATTTGCATAGGTAGTCATTAGCATGAAAAGTATAATGCAAATGTCCATGTTGTGGATTCTCTGAACCCTGTACTTTCTTTTGTCTCCTCCGCTCGCATGATGTTCTCTGGCGTCTTCCGACCCAAGTTCTGCCACGCTGCCCATCACCTTCAAGTGCCTCGAGGAGAACAACAAAGTGGATAAGCGCGTGACGCGCTTCGTGTTGCCTGTCGGGGCGACCATCAACATGGATGGGACCGCCCTCTACGAAGCCCTGGCCGCCATCTTCATTGCCCAGGTCAACAACTTTGACCTGAACTTTGGACAGATCCTCACCATCAGGTATTATAAATTATCACTAAAACTACTAGTATACAAGTATTGGCCTTATTAAGCAACATATAAACAATCAAAGCAAAACACAAGTATTGGATAATGCGGGAGAAAGGGAGAAAAGTAAAAGTAACATGTATTTAGTTCATGGAGTGTATTAATCAATGAATTAACTATATTAATAAATTAGTGTACTAATCCAAATATAGACAAATGTATACTAATATGAATACTAATATGATCTCTCTATCCCACCCAGTATTACAGCCACAGCGGCCAGTATTGGAGCAGCAGGAATCCCACAGGCAGGGCTGGTCACCATGGTGATAGTGCTGACCTCAGTAGGCCTTCCAACTGACGATATTTCACTTATCGTTGCTGTTGACTGGTTTCTGTAAGTATTGTTCGGTCAATCACGTCACTATTGCTCTGAATCAAGATGAAAGTTCATCTTGATTGAGGAATCGCTCTTTTCCTCCAGTCAGAGAATAGAACCCGTGTCACGCTGAACTACTTTTGGTTTATTTATCTTGAGGGGGGCAAGTTCACTTTACTGTTAGCTTCATTGAACTCAATATAGACACTCCCCTCACATTCCATGTCCCTCTATCCATCTGGTTCTGATTGTGTCTGCATCTTATTCCTTTTGAGAGGTCTACTGCATGCCATGCATTGTACTGGCTGTGGGAATTTTTCCACATAATTGTCAGGAACTATTAAAATATAACTTGTTTTTTGCCATAATTGCCTGGAACTATTCAAATATAACTCATTACTCCTCTGATCTCCTTCACTCCTCTTCTCCACTATTACCTCCGCTTCCTTTCTCTTCTTTTATTTTCTTCCATCTCTCCTCCCCTCTCTTCCCATCTCCTCTCCACCCTGCCCCTCCCGCCTCCCCTCTCTCTTTCCATCTCACCTCTCCTCCTTGCCCATTTCTGCCTGTCTCTCCTCCCCTCTGTCTCTCCATCTCCTTTGCTCTCTTCCCTGTCCCGGCCCTTCTCTCCTCTCTTCTGCAGTGACCGACTGCGTACCGTCACCAATGTCCTGGGAGACTCCATCGGCGCGGGCATTGTGGAGCACCTTTCTCGCCACGAGCTCCAGAAAAAGGACCCCGAGGCGGGCAACCCCTCAGTGGAGGAGGCGGCCAAGAAGCCGTACCAGCTCATCTGCCAGGAGAACGAGTACGACGCCGACAGGCCTGCGGACAGCGAGACCAAGATGTAGAGACGAAGACCACGACTTTTCTTGCAGATTTTACACATTTTATACATGAAAACCATTATGCTGCAATGAACCACTGCTGCTCTTATTTTGGAGAGATTTAAAAACACAAGCAAGCAAAGAGGTCGTGTGGATGTAGATGGACTGTATTTCATGACTTCTGGCCTCTCTGTCAGCTGAACATTTCAAAAAGAATCCTGAATAAGATCTGGTTCATTACATCACTGTTTCGTCGAGTGTGGGTAATAGGTGTAGTTGGTCTACTGAAAGGTAGTGATGGTTTACTAGTCATGGAACCTGGTGATTTGTGGCTAAATACAACCTCTGATCTTCTAGTTTAGAAGCTGTTGCTGGCTGGGTCTAAAGAGAAGAGCATACAGAATATACAGGCACACAGACACTTTGTCTGGCTTTAATGTCTAAGTCTAAGCGTTTTGCCTTCAGAGAATACAAAGTTTGTTAAACATGGGATACCGACCAAAGGAATGTTTTATAGTTCCTATCAAATGTTTTATAGTTTTACATTGGAACAAAACAGTTTTTGTCAAATAGTTTCCGCACACGTTTTTTTTTTTTTTATATGATGAGGGCTACATAGATTGCTGCCCCCAAAATGGAAAATTAGGATCTGAGCTGTCTGTTTTCCACATTAGGTCCAAATATGTTTTGGCAATATATGTTTCACATCAAATATTTGCCAAAAATCATGTACAAACCAAAAACTACATATTTGTCGTGAGAAAACGCAAGTTATCCAAAAAGTATGTCCAAAAAATCCCCAAAATACGTTAAAAACCAAAATAATTGAAAAAGCCCAAAAATGAGAAATGATCTTATAACCAATTTTATAATTTGATTACATTTTGCTCACTTTCCCCCCATCCCACACATTTAGTTTGCTTGTGAAAATATTGCTGTATTTCAGTTTTGTGTGTATATTGTATGCTTATTTAGATTTTAAATTTATGTTAAACAATAGTGCATTTTAATGTTTCATCTTTTCAATTCAATTGTGTAATATGTGTATGTGTCATTTGGTGTAGTTTATTCAAGAGACATTATTAGAATGAGTTGTAACTAAATGTTTCTCTATAATAATTTACTTTTATATGATCTTATTCAATTTAAATACAACATATGCATTATTTTTTCTAATTCAAAATGCTGAGTACAGAGGACTTTATAGAACATAGTTATATAGAGAAATGTAGATATGCATGTACAGTATATTAACTCTAGAAGTGAGATGTACAGGGTACTGGAAGAGCCTTCTCCTGCATTCTTTGAAAGTGCTGCTTTAGAACTTGAAAACTGAGATTGCCTTGCATTACTGGATAATTTAAATGGACCATTTTGTCTGTTATAAAACCAGACAAACATGCCCTGAAATTCCAATGTTTACAATGGCTGTTGTCAATTTTGACCAAACCTCACTCTTTCAAGAAAGTGTACATTCCCCTGCATGGATTTTTTTTGGAATAAAAATGAATTAAACAATGGTGCGTATTCATGAAAACATTGTATCTTTAATTTAGATGTTGATTTATAGAGTACATTCCTCAAAACACAATATCATTTAGCAATAACTGCATCCTTTTTGTCCCAATTTATTTACATATTTGACAGATACTCATAGGTCCTATATACTATATTTAATTATGTGTCACACAGCTTCAAACTAGTTGAGTGAGTGGCTTCTTTAAAAGGAGACAATAACTAATCACATAAGACAATAATATACGCCTGATCTTCATCACACCTCCCACCCTTGTTGATTGCTAAATATATAATTATGAATCATAGAATTATGAACAGGCAAACAGATAAAAGTTAAAGATAAAAGTAAGATGCAAGTATTTTATTTTTAAGGTTACTGACTCCACAACAAACTAGAATGTTTTGACAAATATCAATTTAACATGCAGTGGATGAAATCCATAGCAGGCCTAGTTTCTCAGCATATAAAAGTGGTTTCTCTTAAAATAGAACGTGCATATTCAAAGCTATCCAGGTCACCTAATTACGTCACATTAAATGATACTCAAACGTAAAAGCTGTGTATTCACGTGTTCTTGATTTGTTATCTTGTAATTGACCTAAAGCGCCACATGACCATCATGATATGATGATGATCATCATGAAGTCAGTCAAAAACATCCTCGACATGGGGTAATATTTGCAGAAACTTGTTCAATACTGCCCTCTAGCGATTAATACACGCAACATTGCATGGCATTTCGTTTGGCGCCGATGGAGGGAGTCACTCCTGAGATCTTTGGTCAGTCCGACGGCAGAACTTCCGGTCGGCATTTTGTTCTACGAGAGGAGAGACTCTCGATCATCGCAACAATCGTCAAATTTCTCATTTATTGTCGAAATTAGCTGCATTCTTCATTGATGTCGGCACAGACCGACTAAAGGAACGAAGAACGAATGTTTTCCCATACATTAAAGTTGAAACATTCCCCGCTGAGTGACGGAAGAAGAACGAATCGGTCCGACCCGGATTATTGTTGATAGCTAGCGGGCTAGCTGAGCAGCTAGCTGGCGAGCCAGTCGAGAGGAGCTGCGAGAGAGAAGAAAGGGGGAGCTAGAGACACGGACACGGACACAAACCAAGCTAAAACATTATTCCCCTCCCTTTCAACGCAACATCCGAAGGTAAACATATACGGCTACCCACTTTGATGGAGTAAACTTCCAAATTTCGTATTTTTAAAAATGAATCCTAAACAAATGTTTCGATGCATACTTGCTTTAGCGTCGTAATCGTTTACTGAGATGTAACGGAGCAAAAACACACCTAGCTAGCTGCTCGGCTACTTCGTTAGCTTCCGTTGGCTACTTCGTTAGCTTCCACGGCACGGCCTCAACTGGATGTCATCTGTCGAGCCCGGGGATTGGGCCGTTGCCACTGGATGTCATCTGTCGAGCCCGGGGATTGGGCCGTTGCTACTGAATTACAATCTATGGTCGTTGCCCCCATCTCATCGGCAGAGCCCGTAGCTGTTAGCCTTTTTTTTTTAATCGATTTCACGTACGCTGAGCTAGTGTAAATCACCCTGGTTTATTGTGCAAATTGTCCATTTTAGTTGCAGATAGTCTACCTTGGTGGAATGTCGTTATTAACTAAGATCAATTGCTAGCTAGTTAGCGTATCTAGTTAGCAATTAAAGCTCGACTATTGTTGTTGGCAAACGTTAGTCTGTTAGCTTCGTTAGTGAGTTTAGCTGAAAACATTAGCTACCGTATTAGCTAGGAAGCTAGTCAGGCAGTTTACTCCGTAGTAGTTGATGGGTTAAGTTAAAAAATAATGATTTGCATTTTTGTTTGTGTGTTACTGTTTTTAATGGCCAATCTAACTGTAGATCTGTTATCTAACGTTATTTGGATTTGACTCTCGGATGGTAGGGGTTGCCTTTCTAGATTGCTTTTAACTTGCGTTAGTTTTGATTGGTGTTGAGATGTTTTGACCTGCTGCTGGATGAACACGGCCAGTGTTTGATGTGCATTGCTAATGCAATCATGGAAACGACTAAACGTTAGATGTACGACTCGTAGACGGTATTGCATCTTACAACAGCAACAACAACAACAAATCCAATTTCGTTTCTTCCTGCGCTAACGTTAGCCCGAATGCTAACTGAATACGGTAACTGTTAGCCACAGGAGGATGCAGCCCCCCCATTACTGCCGCCACCATCACAGTGCATCTGTTCTTTTGTGCTGCCTCCTGCCTGTCAGTCTCACAGCTGTCAGCCAAGTCCCTGCCTAGAAGAGAGGGAACCGAAACAGAGTACGACTAGTGTTTACATTATTGTTTACATTACCCATCCATGGACTTCCTTTGCGCCCATGTAGTCGTCGCTGACTGAATTGGTGTCGGCTATGTGTCACAACTGTTTGATACATTTGCAATACTAATGGACACACAAGCATCATAGCATAAATATAATACAGCTATGCAAATGTGTATTTTAATATGTTAATTTATAGGCCAGTTATATGTATGACAGTCTGCGTTATGATATGTTATGCAATTTGGAATGAGAGCAGTTTGGAGAGGGTGCTTGTGAAAGAGTTTAGTCGTGCCGTTAGGGGATATACAATTTTCACGTTGAGGCAGAATATGAAACATTATTTTTCTTCCAACAGACAGAAGGAAAGGGACTTTTCTCTGAAATGTCAGTGGGTCCAAAGGAGACTGAACAGAGTTCTTCAAAAAGGTATATATATATTTTTCCATGAGCCATTTCCATTTAGTACAGCTTCAATGGAGCCCATAAAACATAAACAGCCACTGTTTGTTTTTATATAGCATATCTCAAATGTCATCCCTTTGTGCAAAATGAAATCACTACTGCTCCTATTATGTAAGGTAGAAAATTAGATCCCTCTCATGAGGCAACAAGGCCGATACAGCATCTCACTTTTTCTGCAAGCTTTCTGTAACCTCTTCCCCATCATTTCTGACGAGAGGTCATGGGCATTAGGAAGAAGTTACAATACTGTCAAACACTTTACGGATGCCATAGGAATTTGGCTTATTTCGATACAGGAAGACATTTATTCAGTTTTCTTTAATGTTATGATGATTTCCCAATGCTAGCTAGCTGGATAGGTGGTAGAGTGGGGGTCACTGCCTATTGAAGTTAGGGTTAGAGAGCTTGAGGTTGTGAGGTTGTCTACTTGTACAAATGCAGAACACATTTTTCATTGAGAAAAATAGCCGTACCAGTTTTCCGCTTGAAGAGTCTGTAGTTATCTGCCCATTCAGGTCCTCTATGTTAAAGGAGTGCTGTGTGCAATTCTCCAGGGCTGCACACTTTTCCCACGAGTGAGTCTGTTTTCAAACAGAGACTCAGAGAGAGGCAGTGGCTGGTGTTCATCATTATTTATCCTTAAGTTTACATATCATTTTACCTTATCCAGTCACCCAGGTCCCCTTTGAGATCAGTTTTCTGACAAGGCAAAAGTGTAATGTTTCCATAACGCCTACACATACCTACCGGGGGGCAGAAGAACAGTATAACTCGTGAAATATAGATTCAATGAGTGATTTATTTCCATTGTTGTGTTTAATTCCACACCTTGTTAAAGTCAACTGTGTAGTAGTTTATCAATCAAACTGAGTGTCCTATATTCTAGAAAATCACATTTTAGCAAATATTCTGCCAGGCTAATATTATTTTTATTTGGCTCTTTATCAATAATGCCAAATAATTGCAATGTTGGTTGCCAAGGAAGGATGCTGCTCAGATTTTTAAAATAATGTTAAAATGGACAGAAATCAAATAAAATCTACTTTGTCATTGTACCCCGGTGCAGATATTAATATTTAATAGGGTGTTGATTAATGTCCGATTTAAAACAGACTCTGCGGCATTCACACCAAAAAATCGGATAGCGTTTGTATTTTGGTTTCCGTCTATTCCCGTATCTCCTCACTGTCACCTTCATGTGATCTCCTTCCCTCCTGGTGTAGCGGTGGCCTGTTGTTCTGTTCCGTTCCCAGTTCAGTCTCGTGCTGACCCGTGCGCTCCTCTTTTGCCAGGTGTTAGGAGATGTGAGGACGGGTGTGTCACCCATTGACCCCCCTGAACTACCTGTGTATCGACACACTCCCCACCCTCACCTTCAGCATGAATGGGGATATGCCTCATGTTCCCATCACCACTCTCGCTGGGATCGCTAGCCTCACAGACTGTAAGTAAAATGACCCCCGACCCCCTTTCCCAATGATCAGCTATGCATGCTGTATACCAAATTGTACAGCTCACACTTCATCTACCTGACTCTCTTGCCCCCCGCCGGCCCCCCTTTCTCTCCGTGTCCAGTGTTGAACCAGCTGCCTCTGCCCTCGCCACTCCCAGCCACCACCACTAAGAGCCTGCTCTACAATGGGAGGATCGCGGAGGACGTCACCTGTCTGCTAGGGTGTCGCGATGAGAACCTAGCTTCCCAGCTAGCCCATGGCCTTAACCAGGTTTCCACAGAACACATGTGAGTTTACTTGCGATGTGTGATCAGAGTTGGTTTTTTAATAGACCTCCAATGCCAGTGTAACCTTTATCATATCCGTATTACCAAATCGTCACGCTAAACGGCATGCTAGTTGGGAAAGGAAAGGCGACGTGTGAATGCAGGAACAGTGGATTAGTTTGAAGAGCTAAACAATAAAATGATGGGCACACACAAATGTTATCCCAACCCAGACCGTCGCCACAAAATCCTGTTTTGCCGTTGGTTTAAGTAGTTTCTTGTAGTTGTTTTTGTTTGTTTTGTATTCGGTTTTGTAGAGCTGTAAAATATGGGTTGTAGGCGGCCCACTTTCTGGGAACCTCTCCAAAGCTGTCCAGTTTGTTGTGGGTCCACTGCGGCCTACTAGTGGCTCGTTCACTAGTGAAGTACATGGAGCTGCAGATGATGTCGTGAAGATGAAATGTTATTGATGCAACTTTTTATTTTTTTAAATTCAAAACAAAAACAAAATCGAGCATTTTCGAGTTTTGGCATCACCCAGTTCCCAATGTAGTTTTCCTACTCTGTTGTTTTATGTTGTCCCATCGGTAACCATTCGATCGTCTTTGCTTTTTTAGACATTTCTTTCAGTTTAATGTTTTTTTCCACATGGCCCTCGTATATTGTTGTTCTAATATGTTGTGTGTTTTCTCCAGAGAGCTGAAGGACAACCTGGGCAGCGATGAGCCGGAGGGAGACGCCCCACTGCTGCTGCAGACCATGCTGGCCAGGAACCCCGGCATCTTCAGGGAGAAAAGTATGGAGGGATATACACACTCACGCATGATCTTCCCCCCCCCCATCTCTTCTTGCGACAGGGTGAAAATTTCCGTTGTTTTTGTTTTCCCAAGCAGACGTCATGCAGCAGCAGCAAATGGTACCGCAGTACAAGATCACCCAGAATTCCATGCATAGTCCAGCCCAGCCTGGAAACTTTCAGCAGGCAGCCATTTCTCCCAACCCGTGAGTCGAGATTTTACACATCCAATCAACATCTTAATAAACCCGTTTGCAAGCAGTAACCAAGCAGTTGCGCTCAACCTCTTCATCCCCTTGGCTTGCAGCCGTTTCGTGCCGCCCCAGTCCGGTTCCAGTAGCAGGTACATGGGTCAGCAGAACAGCCCCGTGCCCAGCCCTTACACTCCTCAGAGCCCTGCCACTGGCTACATGCAGCAGTTTCCTCACCAACAGCCCCCCAGCTACACCCAGCACCAACAGATACAGCAAGGTGAGGCACATTTGTACCGCTTGGCTCAATCGGGATGGCCTAAATTGAGGAGATTTATTGTTGACATCATCATGCCTATATAAAGGGCAACAGAGAATATATCAAAGCTCTTATTGGAAATTCTGTAACTTTCTTGTCTTTGAGCTCATCAACCCCTGACAGATAGGAACACTCTTTGCTGCATTGCAACGGCATCCTTTTTAAACAATGTTTTATTGTTTTCTGTGACAGTATCTGTGGCTAGCCCCATGGTTCCTGGGGGCATAAGGAACATACATGAGGGTAAAGTTTCAGGCCAGATGGCCAACGCTACTAACCACCACCCAGACCGGCATGGCACTGACGACTACCTGAACATTGCGCACCGACTGGGGAATGAGGTAAACAAATGCTTAAGATCATCAAATATTAACTAGAAAATGTGAAAGAAATGGGAAAAAATGGAGAGTGTTATAATTCAAACTCGACGATTTTTGTTTGTCATTAAGAATATACTTAACTCTGCAGAACTTGGCGAAGGAATTATGAAATCCATTTGCTTACATCTTGTGTGATCTTGTTGGTTTGTGTCCAGGAGGGTGACCCAGCCATGAGGAACGCCTTCCCTTTGAGGTCTCCCCAGTCTGGCTGCTCTCCAGCGGGAAGCGAGGGGACACCCAAACGTAAGAAGACTTAAGCTAGGGCACACACAACTTGTCTATTTCTTAGTTTTTCCCTTGGGGGAGCAAGTTGCCGTTGGTCTAAAAGGTTATTGCGGATTTTTGCATGCAGATTTTTATCGTCTTATTTGTTTGCGGTGTCAGAACCTGTTTAGTAATTATGCCTTTGCAGGTTCAATTCATGCCATTCGAAACTTTCACTTTCACTTTTCATATTTGTAATCAAACCCTTCCTCTCTCGTGTCTTTCCTCTCCACTGCACTTCAGCCGGCTCCCGGCCTCCCCTGATCCTGCAGTCGCCCCCTCCCTACGCAGCTTCTCCGAGGGAGGGCGGGCCGGACCAGAAGCAGCAGCTCCAGCAGAGGAAAAAGGGTCCCGCCGTCAAAGAGGAGAAGGACATGTATGACATCGTCAGTTCTCCCAACAAGGACTCCACCAAGCTCACGCTCAAACTGTCCAGGGTCAAGTCCAACGAGTCGGACCCTCCGAGTAAGTCATCGCTTTCATTGTGTAATTACCAGCGTCCGTTCAATTATTTGATTAAACATTTAATTAGTTCCTGCTTTTCTTGGGGTTCCACGGCTGTCAACGATGACATTTTTTCGTAGTTTTAACGAAGTCTTTCTAGACTTGTTTCAGTGTTGTTTCACACGTTCTGTATCTGTTGTTCTATGAAGTGATGGAACAGGTAGTTTGTGCACTCTGTGTGTAACTAAAGTGGTATTGAGCGAAACTGTAAATGCCAACCAGCTTTTTGAACATTTTGGCTCACTCTTCATTCTCTCATGCCTGTAGATAAACACAATCCAAGAAACCTTGCTTGTGCTTGCATGACTTTTTCTTCATTCATGTGTTTTAAGTTTGCTGCAGTAATTTAAAAAGTAACTTTGACAAATCCTCCCATGAACCCACCAGCGATCAAAAGCG
Source organism: Laemonema laureysi (assembly GCA_900303225.1). Classification (NCBI taxonomy): domain Eukaryota; kingdom Metazoa; phylum Chordata; class Actinopteri; order Gadiformes; family Moridae; genus Laemonema; species Laemonema laureysi. The sequence continues at coordinate 3,319 of OMNS01037676.1, read as the reverse complement.
GTCAGTGTGTGGGCCACATTTTCCTACTTTAACAAAAGTGTAGGTTTGCCTAGTTGTCCTTATTTGCCCTCTTGGATTTAATACTGCTTTATGCCACCATTAAATTGTTTTTGTCTCATTTAGGTGAGGCTATGCCAAGCATGGACCAGAACTCTGAGAACATGGAGGCCGAGCTGGGCTTCCAGCAGGTGCCGGTGCTTCAACAAAATCTGGGGGCACGCCAGCAGCAGCAACAGTCCTCCCAGCAGACGGGAGGCGCCAGCGGCCTCCAGCCACCTTCCTCCCCTTATGATGAGGCAGAGTTGGATGCGTTGGCTGAGATCGAGAGGATAGAGCGGGAGGCTGCCAGCGAGAAATGTTCCAAGGAGGTGCAAGACAAAGGTGAACAAAACAAAAAACAAGCTTTTATTTATTTTGTTAGTTTTGTAGGTTTTCCATTTAAAACTTTTCCCACAAACTGTAGTGGTTTTTCCTAATCCAAAGTCGATGCATATCGGTTTCACGTTCATTCTGGAAGTCACCCATAATGTTGTTAGTAATTTCCTCAGATGCCAGTGTCAAATTTTAGGGGCTTTCCTAGCCTTTGAAGTCATTATTTGTTCTCTCTCTCTCTCTCCAGACAAGCCGTTGAAGAAGCGAAAGCAGGACTCTTTCCCCCTGGAGCCTGGTGCAGGGGGCCCTGGGGGCCCCACAGGAGCCCCAGGCAGTGGCTCGGCAGGAGGCGGCAACGCTGGCAAACTGACCCCACAAGAAGCTACTGCTGCTGGGAACGGAGCCAGCCGCCCTCCCCTTATGGTGAGCATCGACCTCCAGCAGGCAGGCAGAGCTGATGGCCAGCTAGACCCTTGTCTGGCTGCACCTATTCCAGCGCTCGAGGCCCAGCGTTGGCCCGAGGAACCAGCTAGCGGTCCGGCCGCAGCGGAAGGTTCCGACACAGTCTTGCGGTTGAAGCCGGACGGGAGACCAGAGGTGATCAAGAACCGGGTGGACAAACACGAAGGCAGGCGAGAAGGCAGGGAGTCGTCAAAACACCGCCACGATGGGAAGCCCAACTCGGACAGGCGCAGTGAGTCGACAAAGTCATCGAACCGTGGAGAACATGGCCGGGACAGAGAGCGAGACAGGGACCGGGAGTCGGAGCGGGAGAGAAGGCATCGAAACGAGGCCGGAGGAGAGGCCCGCGACAGGCGGTCACCTGAGGCGCGCCACCGTGCCGATCGGGGTGACCGCGGCGATCGAGGAGACCGCAGCGATCGGGGGGACCGCGGCGATCGCGCTGATCGCGGTGACCGCAGTGACCGCGGCGATAGGTCCGGGTTCCGGTCCAGTTCCGCCGGAGAGCCTGGTCGGAGCGGTGGTCGTCAAGATGGGTCCAAATCGTCTTCCTCTAGTTCCAAGATTCCAGACTCCTTCCCTGTTCACCTGCTGGGAGGGCAGAGTGGCTCGCTGAAGAACTTCCAGATCCCTAAGGTGATCTGGGCCCATCCAAAACCGAAATACCGACCATTAAACTGCCTGCAATTTTACAAACACGATCACACCACTGTTCGCTCGCTTCTGTTTTTATTTTATATCATCATCATCATCATCTCTAAGCCTTTTGGTTATCCCTGGGATGCTATTTAAGAAATGGTTTACATCATTCATTTATTAGTACTTATTTATTTAGACCGTCTCATGAGGAGTGTCAAATCTAATTATTGTTAATATTAATTGTTTGGTAATGGGTACAAATGTTTTCATATAATTAGTCCTCACTAAAACCAAACCTTTGGACACTAAATACATAATTCTTCGTGGGATTTGAGACAACAACGTTAAATGTATTTATTCACCCAACATAATAATAATAATAATCAACAGTTCAGTTTCCATATCAGTATGAATGTGGTTAGTAAGCTAATGAGCTAATTTTCATCTTTAGTCCCTGGCCAAGTTATTACAAATTGGTGGCCTGATATTATCAATACAGTGCTTCAGCAAGCACTACAGTACAACACAATAAAATACATAAACACCATACAAAAGTAACAGATGTTTGTAGACACAGTGAGAGTATGTGAAGGCAGTGTTGGAGATGACGTAGTGTGATTACTCACAGTTGAAGGTTTGGTTTGCTTTCAGCCATCTCTTGAGTTTATGTTTAAAGGTTAGCTAATTGGGGCTCTCTTAATTAATTAGCCCACTGGTTCGCTCATCATGTACGTTTTTGTGTTGCCGTTTTAATTTGCGCCGCTAAATTCATATCACCCATGCCATACAAACCCTTACATACATCTCCAACAGTGTTTGTTTTGTTCTTACCCCCACCACCCCCCCCTTTCAGGTGAAGCGTGACAAAGATGGCAACGTGTCGACGTGTGCGACAGAGCCGCACGTCTGGACGCAGCCCAAGGTGAAGCTGGAAAGACTGGGCCTGGTGGAGGACTTTGCGAAGAGGCCCAAGCCGGTGGTGGTGCTGAAAAAGCTCTCCATCGACCAGGTCCAGAGGATCATTCGCCACAGCAAGTCTGGAAAGAACCGGCACTCTTCGAGCAAGTCTGGGAAAAGTAAGTGGGACGCTGTTTAAAAAAAATAACAACAAATTTATACTACATTCTTATTGACTGTCAATAATGTCGACCCCAACTGTCTATTTAGTCTACTTTTTCATTTATTGTTTTTACTAATGTTATAAGAGAGACATCGTTTTTTGTTTATTTTTTATTTCCGCTTTCTGCTCTGACGCCCTCATTTCCTGTCTGGGATTAATAATAATGTGCATGCGTAGTTGTGATTGGCTTGACCGTGAGCACATGTTTGCTGTTGTCAGGTGGCAGCATGGACCCCACTGTGCTGAAGGAGCTGCCCCCAGAGCTGCTGGCTGAGATCGAGTCCACCATGCCGCTGTGCGAGCGGGTCAAGATGAACAAGAGGAAGCGAAGCACCGTCAACGAGCGGCCAAAGTATGCCGAGGTGGACTCGGACGACGACAACAACGACGCCAACGGAGAATGTGAGCGCCACTCTCTGCCCTTTGCGCGCAACGTTGAGCTCGTAGTGCGTCCTCGGTCGTTGGGGAAGTGCTTTAAGGTGGAGGACGGGCAGCGTAAAGGGTACTCTCCCTATAGCGCTGTGTTTATGAAGTATAATAAACATAAACGCTGCGGTGCAGGGTTTGCTGCATTCTCAGCTGTGTGCTTGATTAGTAGGAATAGAGAACATGCAGCAAAACACAGCGGAACACCGAGGCAGACACACGGGGCGCGCCGTGGATCAGTTTACATGAACTACAAATCCCAAGGTGTTTTCCTTTGCACATAACGCGTCCCTCTGTCCT
>OMNS01037655.1:2263-12666 GCA_900303225.1 Laemonema laureysi | reverse complement strand
TACACACACATTATATATATATATATATATATATACACACACACACACATATATACACATTTTACACATAGATATGCTTGTGTCTCCCGTTTCAATCCACACACCTCTCCGGCCTTCCATTTGATGTCACTGGACTTGGACACTGGGTCTCCGGTGTCGTTCAGATGGAACTCTTTGGAGAGGACTTTGTTCTCAAAGTAAGGATTCTCGTCAAAATACTGGAAGAAATATTTACACACAAATATTTACAAGTCAATTGGGAGAAACACATTAATTCAGTTTTACAATATTGACAATTGAATAATGAGTCCACTCACAAAATCTATTCTGTATCCCGACTTGATGTCTTCAAACTCTGCGACCTCGACCCTCTTCAGGTACTGAAGCGCTTCCTCGTCTTCCTCGCCCAGAATAGCGGCAACTACACCGATTATATAGTTAAACACATTCTAGTCACTTGACGCCTTTTGTCATTAAACTGTTCTGGTACAAACAATATGGCAGTTCTTCTACATCAAATAACTTCTAATTAAATCAAGTAAATAATAATTTAACACACAATTTTGAAATGTAAAATTACAGAAATATTGAATGACTGAAATGCATACATCAAATCATCAGACAGACCTGTGTGCATAAACAATACACAAATAAGCAGCATTATGCGAGAATTTGCAAATACCTTGTGGATGGTTGACAAATGTTGTGACCCAAAAGTTGGGTATTTTAGCTATGAGCTCTGATCTCTTCTGATAGAATGGCTGGCGTAGTTTGTTGTACTTCTGCTCCACTTTTAAAATTTCTTCACTGGCCTGCTCATTTAATCTAGGGGAAATCATCAAAGACAATGAATTAACAAAAACCGCTGAACAATTATTTATTTTGATGATTTCAATATATTTAGATTTTTAATTGCTCGTTGAATAGAGATTTGTACCTGTCAATTTCATTCTGTACTTCATCAATGTGTTCAATGGCTTCCTGTTGATCTTTATCTGAAAACGAAAGCATTGTTGCAAGCTTATTTAACAGACAATAAATAAAGTCCTGAGTTCAACATTACATGACAATGCATTGGGACCAGGGTCTTCTTTCCACAGGCGTCTCGGATATGAGGCAGTCTATTATAGCTTCCTGTTACCATTAGGCCGCGTGGTTTAAATACATATTTTGCGCTGATTGCTTGCGAAGGTTTCACGCATCATCAGAAATAACGGGCAAACCATTTCAACTGCCAGCTGCATCTGCGCCCATGTGTGATAGAGACGTTGCTTTTAAGGTTCATAATAAAACAAGGTTTCATCTAGACTTCACACCCGTCTACCAGAACTTTCATTCACAAGAAAAACAACAATAACGCAACCTTAGTTGCTTCAGGGTCATTTGGGCGACTTCCGTGTAATCTAAACTACTTAACTATCATTATTAGTGAGTGGTCGAGGTAAAAAGAACTAAAAGTAAAGTTCAACACAAGCACACTTCCACAAAGCACCCACGAGTGACGGCGGAAGTAGCCCGACCACCTCATCTGCTAGCGTCAACTACTTACAAATTAATGCTTCACGCATTTTGTTATATACGGCATATATTTCGGCATGTGAATACCCCGCCACATGGCAACCAAAGTATTTAAATAACATCTAAAACACGAGCACGGAGAATCAAAGTCCTTGAGATGCGTTGTTTGACTGTGAGGGTCCCGTCATGCGGTTGACCGTCCAGGTCCAGACCCAGGACTCGGCTGGCCATCACCAGGAGTAGTGGCGTTGGGTTTGTTTACCAGCCATCGGCCGCATATGACTCCATACCGATATATACCGATATATACACATATATACACATATCAGGAAATAAATAAGTCCTGGATGTCGACCAGTTACCTACACTGTGATACGCGACGTAAAACCGTCAACCAAAAGCTCCTGTCATTAAAGCTAGGCTCGTTAAAACAATCCTTCACAATTACATTATTTATAAGATTGTCTCGTTTAGATTAATTAAACAATGGTCGAAGCAAACTTGTAAAGTTAAATCTGGCTACGGTACCTCTGACGTCTGCCAACTTCCAATGGTGCACTAATAATAACTAGCTTACCACTATACAGCGTGCAACATAATTCATTAGATAGCATTAACTATAATACTCAATAACGTAAACTCTTTTAGTAGTCACATCCCAATTGTTATCCCTAAACTAGCCCATCTGCGAATAACAATAATATGCATAATTCGCCAACATAATGAATAGCCTGCATGAAAAGATACGTACTAAAATAGCGCTAAAAGCAACAAAACAATTGAATATGGCGTTGTACAAGGATACCGCCATTCCTTAACCTTACCAGAAGTCTCCTCCGCTCCATCATGGTTGGAATTCTCCTTTCGACTCACTTTCGCTGCAGACGCCGACATTGCGTTTTATCTAACGTTTCTGTCTCAAATTGAATTATAGCAAGTATAGTTCGGAAGTGTATAAGGCGCCAGAAGTAACTTGCACGGAGTGCTGCCCACCGTGTATCCCCACAATGTGGACGATGGGAGGTTCGCTCACACACACGCTTCTTTTCTAGCCTTTTCCTTGTCGCTCGGCAATGACTTGACGGTGCATTACTGCCACCACCCGACGTGGTGTGTACATTGACCATTTAAGAGCTTGTCCACGCACTGATGCAGCTCATACTATGATGCTATTTATTTATTTATGCTATGGATAATAAATTAGGATACTTTACAATAATCATTAGTACACTGCTGTATTATGCAATATGATGACAAAACATGCAGCCAGCTCTGTATCTCACTTGGACTGCTGTCATTGATAGAGGCTCACTGCCTCTCTAAATGACTGGATATACGTGGATGTACATCCATGGGCAGAACACTTTCATTTATTTGTTTTCTATATATTTGGAATATCACTGATGATTGCTTGCTGAATTGTATTATTTACATGCCAAATAGGTAATCTGAACCCCTTGTGCGATTATTTAGTTAAATTGTTTGTATAGCTTAAATAAGAAGCTGCGGACGTAACTAAATACTTGTTGAAAGAGGACAGCGAAATCTATTCATTGGTTATTAAGTATGCATGCTTATGGTTCTTTGGCATGTCCCATAGGACTATCATATTACATTTCTACATTACTATTGTATTTGATGTTAATTTATATAACTTTAATTCAAATAATAATAATAATTGAAGGCAGATTTGAAACCGGAACAGCAGAAATAGCCTTTAGGGGTTTCTGTCTTACATGTGCTTTGTTGTCTTTCATCTAATATTACCTACCTATTCAAAGCACATTTCAAAGCGCCTCCTTAGCAGGTATCGCAGTATTCAAAGTACATTGGCAGGTGCTTTGAATACCGCGACACGATTGGTTACTTCAATGGTTTGTCACTGTGAGCTCCACCAATCCAACGGACTTTTGCTGACATTGCCCTCGAGCGCAGGTTCATTTCAAACAATTGGAGAAGCCTGAGATTGCGGCAGCTTCTAGTTAATGAGGACGTAACATTGAAGTTGAAAATGAAGTTTTAATCTAGCATGTTTTTGTATTGTTGTCTTAATTAGTTGTTTTAATAAAATAACGGGTGAGTCTGGGTAACATCTGTAGATCAGGAACTTTTTCAACTTTTAACTGCGGTCTACGGTGAATGCCAAACTAGCAGCAGTCCCTTTGACGGACGGATTTGACAGCCATGTCAAGTTTGGCGCTACAGGTAGGCTATATAAATGTATACAAAGAGCGAGTGGCTTTAAAATAGTTGTAATGGTGTAATCAATCAACGAGTCAGTGTTATTATTCCCCTAGATACTTGTTTCACGGTCACTTGTTTTTAATATAGCTACTAAATCTGAAGGACGCACCTGTTTTTCCTGTTTATCTGGATTCCTCCTCCCTTTCCACGTTATCTTGACGTCTTTTAAAGTAAACAAAAAACGCAAAGACCAATCGGGCCTCAAATTCTGGACGAAGGACAACCAGTTACACACCTTTTAATGTCCTCTTTTATGTAGGCTAATCCTGAACTTTTCGTTTTCTCACAGTGAGACATTGGTTTCTTTGAGACACTACATTGAATTATCGTTAATTGTATCTTCGTTGAATGTCTGTCTTGTGAAATTCTTTAAATCAATGGGTATTGATTAATGTAGTATACCATTCTCTATTATATTCATTATTAGTTCATAACAAATCAACTATTGCATAAACCTACTTTTAGGCTGCAATATACTACTTTAGCAGAAGGTGGCGCTGTGTCATTTTGTTATCTTTTCCCCTTCTATTACTCTCAACTAAGACGTTGTTTTTCCTAATAGTTGTTATTACCGACATAGGCTTATTGTTTTATGTGTGTGTGCTATGGAAAAGTCCTTGAAAAACTGTCCAAAATGGTTTAATTTCTGCATTAAATAATTATGCAACGGGCTTAAATTATATATGCCAGTATGGCTTTTACTGTAAATGTTTTAAAAAAATAGATTTTACACATTAGTATAGTATAATCAAAAAGAGAAAAACGTGTTTAATATATTGGCGTCGTGAATTGTGAAACTTGAATACTAATGTACTAATAACTAAATGTAATTTGCCAGTTTATTGCCCAGTCCTGGCAACTTATTCCTAAGTCACTGATGTTTGTTTATTGTTGTATACATCAGTTTGATGACATGGTGTTAATGCGCTTCAAATGTAAAACTAAACCAGTGAGAAATGCAAATGATTTCCATTTAAAGTCAGATTTTCCTATTTAGTAGCCCTACAAATAATGCTAAAAAACACCAAATATATATCACCAAATTTCTAAATTCGGTGTACATCTCGTCACTCTAAACGCATGCAAATTGTAGCCCTGCTGTTAATGGAGGATGTGCCTTTCCATAGTCTGCTGTTCATTTGAATGTAGTAATCGTTGTTGTTGTTGTTGTTGTTGTTGTTGTTGTCCACGCTACAGGGCAGCTGCCTGCAGGGCCTAGCTGATGGGGACATCTTGGATCCACAGTTTCAGCAGCGGCTGGAGGATGCTCGCACTCTCATCCGGCAGAAGATCCAGCGGGAACTGAAGATCAAGGAGGCGGCAGAGAGGCTGCGCCTCGCCGCCACCAACCGCAAGAATGTGGCCGACGTGGAGGGGCAGCTGAAGGCTTCCAACCGCAAGCTGGAGCAGCTGCACTGGGAACTCCAGGAGCTCCACGCCAGGGCCATGGCCCCCGAGAAGGACAGCACCACAGGTGGCCGCTGCATCACCTCCACACTCACCTAACAATGTTGAAAGATTGAAAGGTTTTACAGTATGGGCCGTATTATCATATGAACTTGTATATTTACATTCATTTAAAAAACTATTAAAAGTAGTACACAATAGCTCTCTTGTACAATACTATCAGTATTATCTTGACTCTAGCGCTGTAGATTATGTTTGAAAATAATGTATTTCCCTAACATAGACTACATTGTTATTTGTTTATACAGGATGAACATTGATTACAGACTACTGATCAAAACGTTTGAGGACGATTTAAGAGACTGGACTGGAAATGTCTGTTTCATGATTGGTCGAATATGAGGCGTAATGAAGTGAAACGTCCCGTTCACCCACATTTGAGTGTGATTTGTGAGACTGCAACAGACCTGTTCCTCACCACCACCTATGTCCCCCAGGGGCTGGAGGCCAGGAGGCAGACGACAACCTGTCCCCAGACTGCTGCCGCTGGGAGGAGGTCACGTCTCCCCGGGCCAGCCGCGTCAACACGCTGAAGAAACAGCTCACCATGGAGGTCAAGGTGAAGCAGGGGGCGGAGAACTTCATCCAGACCTACACCAGCACCTCTGTCAAGGTGGGCGTTTCCCCTCAACTCCTTTTGTGTGGTTTTTTGATTCAATTATGAAGGTGCGCCGACTGGTTTGATTTGTAACAACAACGAACGCTAATTATCAAGGATGGATCGAGCGTTAAAGGTTGAATGACTCGCATGACCTGTTGATCAGCTATGGCTGTGTTGCTCAACCATCAACCTCCTCACCAGTGCTTCACAGATAGGATCCAATCGTGAGTCAAGTTCCAATGCAAGGGAGCAAAGGTGAAGTAAAAAGTGTGAAGAATGATGAAAATGTAGATTTTTAAGTGTTGAAAATGAAATGGTCATCAGATGTTGAGGGCCTAATTGACATTAGAAGTACCGTTCATAGATGCTCCACCCATGCTAACAATGTGTCCACTCACAGATATAAGACGCTTAGACTCTTAAGTGTCCACCAAATGGCATGGAGTTTAGTTTAACTTCACTCTCAAGTATAGTATAAGTGTAGTCATTCTGTCATAGTTGTATTGGTTGATTTGTCAACCTGTAGGTTGGTATTTAAAGTGTAGTTACAGAGAAGATTAGCAGGTCGCTAACGCTAACAGCTTTTGTGTCATGGCTGGAGATTACCAAGAAGCATATGTAACTGATATTTTTGGAAGTATTGCAAATCTTGGATAGATAACCATTCTACCAATACCTTTGTAATGATAAAATAATCCAAATACATTTGTAAATGCTTGTATTTGAACATGGCAACCATTTGTAATCTGTAGCATGTGCACCTGCCCACAAAGGCAACGATTGGTTGTGTGTTCACTTCTTTACCGTTTGTGTGTTCTCATCGTCCACAAACGCAACCCCCCCCCCACACCGGTCACAGAGTGACATCGGCTCCATCCAAATCTCCACACTAGCGTACTGCGAAGTGGACCAGAGTAGTATGTAGTATGTAGTATGTATTATTTCTGTGTAGTATGGACACTACAGTAGCTTGGTTTACCCACAATGCATTTCTTAACCATCTTAACCGAAACTTTTAAACGTTGTTAATAACCTCTCCCGGTCCGTGCATGAAGTTCACGTTGTATAATGAAAAATGCCAGTTAGTTTATTGCAGTCATATACATAAACATAAATGGCACGGTTTGGATGGGAGCAACTCGTGGGTTTGTAGCGTGACGTCATCAGTGGCGACCTCCAGCACTGCAGTGTGTCCAGAACATCCATACTAACAGTACACCAGAGAGCGCTTCACACTGCGGTGTGTCCAGAACATCCGTACTAACAGTACACCAGAGAGCGCTTCACACTGCAGTGTGTCCAGAACATCCGTACTAACAGTACACCAGAGAGCGCTTCACACTGCAGTGTGTCCAGAACATCCGTACTAACAGTACACCAGAGAGCGCTTCACACTGCAGTGTGTCCAGAACATCCGTACTAACAGTACACCAGAGAGCGCTTCACACTGCAGTGCGTCGTACACCAGGTCCGGAGCGCTGCCCTGGTGCTTTTGACCTCTGACCTCTTTGTCCTCTCGCAGGACCGTAAACTGCTGTATACAGCACAGCAGATGTTACAAGACAGCCGCACCAAGATCGAGCTCCTCCGCATGCAGATCATCAAGGTCAGCCAACCCAGAGAAGGAGACGCTGTGGACGGTTAGTCTCATCAAGTCCTCGTGCAAACAATATAATGATTCATAATAATGAAGGTTACATGGTTTAGTGTGTGTGTGTGTGTGTGTGATCCTGACCTCCCATCAGGTCGTCCCTCTGAGAGCAGCTCCCTGGACGTGCGTGTGGCTGAGCTCAGGCACCACCTGAGGATCGAGGCTGCCGTAGCCGAGGGGGCCAAGAATGTGGTGAAACAGCTGAGCATGGGCAAGGTGCAGGACCGCCGGCTCCTGGCTGAGGTAACAGAGGGGCCCTCAGTTTACACTCACACTTCTCTATTCGCAGCACATGATTGATTTGTTTGTTTATTTACATGTGTACATTGTTTGTGCATGTGCACATCTGTTCATCATATTTTTCATAGATTATTTTACGAATATGGAAATTGTTTCATACAGTTTTTGGATATTGTTTTCATTTTGCCCTTGTGGAGTTTTTATATTTTGACTTCCATTTATAATCTTCTCTTTCTTCTATTATCTTGAGCTGAGCATTTCTAACAGCAACAAATAATGAAATCTGATTTAGAAATCTGAATTGTGGAATCACTAATGGCTAAATCTTGGTCATTATCAGTCAGTACTTGTTAATGTATGCATTCATTATCCTTACTTTGGACCTGACATCATTCACTCATGGGCTCCTTTTAGGCGCAGGCCAGAATGAACGAGTCCTGCCAAAAGGTGGGCTTGTTGCGTCTGTCCCTTGAGAAGCGCCAAGGGGAGATTCCCCCGGACCACCCGAGACAAGGCTCCATCAGGCAGGACCTGGCGCTGGGACAGTCCCGCGCCGCACGCAATGGATCCACAGACCACCCGGCCGTGCTCCACCCCCCATCCACCTCCTACACCTCCTTCTTCAAACCAGCCAGCCTGACAGGTTGCTGCAGTGTCCTCCTCCTTCCTTCCATGTACACATACAACCCACCAGAGTCCAGTGTAGAGGTTCTGGAGAACCTATCCTTGAAATGAAACGAAAATAACTTTCCACTGAGAACGTTTTCCTTTGTGGATTTTCAAGGCGTATTGGTCTTGTTTGTGCTAAATATTGTGTACACCGTTCTCAAGAGACGGTCCTTGAGAGTGCACTTGACAGAGGACGCTGGGTCCTTTTGTGCAGGTCGTCTGGAGGTGTGTTTGATGGGCTGCCAGGAGCTGCTGGAGAGCGTCCCGGGACGCACCCACCTGGCCGGCGGGACCAGCACCCCAGGGAGCCCCTCGGATGGGAAGTCAGTCAAGATGAGAGGCGGCTTCTTGGGACGAAGCACCAATGGGAAGGCCTCCAAAGCTGACGAACTTTCCTGTGAGGCGCTTTTAATTTAGTCTTCATGTTAGGGCTGAGCAATTAATCATTTATTTAATAATAATTAATAATTTAATTAATAATTAGAAAAAAAGAAGGACATCATAATGTGATTTTGTCATCAATCAGCTTCATGTCCGATCTCAGAATGCCGTTTAATGCCATCATCTCTTTGTATGGACTTCCCCTCAGCGGAGATCAGTGCTGTTCTGAAGGTGGACAACCGGATAGTGGGTCACACACACTGGAGAGCGCTGGGCAAAGAGGCCTGGGGTCAGAGCTTCAGCATTGACCTGGAGAGGGTGAGCGTTGGGGTTTAGGTTCCCAGGGTACCTTTAGGCAACGCTAGGTGTCTTTTCTGGGATTTAATACATAATAGGTAACTGATATCATTTGTACTCTTTGTGATTTGCTTTATTGTTAATAGTTTATTTTAATTAATTTATTATGATATGACATGGTGGAAGTTCTTGCTCCAGTTCAATACATATTATTAAATAATGCTATTGCCTGTCTGATTCTTTTTGACAGTCTGCAGTGGGTGAAATATTGCGACAATTGCTAATAACCTCGTATATACAATATCCTGCTAATAATAAGCCACTGGCCCAGTGTCTGTGTTGACATTAAGCACAAGGAGAAACGATGTGTTCCCACGCATGCAACAGTCTGCTTTAACCAGCGCACCAATGCTACGGATAATGGTAGTGATGTGACTGTAGTCCAGGGAGCTGGAGGTGGCGGTGTACTGGAGGGACTGGCGCTCCCTGTGCGGAGTCAAGTTCCTACGTCTGGAGGACTTCCTGGATAACCAGCGGCACGGCATGTGTCTCAACCTGGAGCCCCAGGGAATGCTCTTTATAGAGGTTCGTCTTTACACACACACACACACACACACACACTCACTCACTCACTCACACACACACACAGTATAATGCATATGTGGAGTTGTAAACGCTTGCTTGTGTGTGTGTGTGTGTGTGTGTGTGTGTGTGTGTGTGTGTTTATGGTTTAATAGTATTATAATGTTATTATTTAATTTTTTACATTGCCATTTATTATTGGTGGTAACTGTTTTAATGTGCAGAATGAAATCCAAAGCAGTATTGCTTGACATGAGGATATCCTAACAGCATACTGGGATGTCGTGTTACACAGAGCTGTGAAGCTGTACGTCTTGTTGTGTGTCTGCATCTCCAGGTGACCTTCATTAACCCAGTCATCGAACGCCGTCCTAAGCTCCAGAGGCAGAGGAGAATATTCCCTAAAGAAAAAGGTCTCTACACTGTTGTTGTCTCGCTAGACTCCAGGCCTTCTGTCGCCTGGTGTTGTCTGTTGTGTCATTTCAAGTATGATTGAATCACAAAAGCCTGAACATGAGGATGTAACATGAGGATGTAACATGAGGATGTAACATGAGGATGTAACATGAGGATGTAACATGAGGATGTAACATGAGGATGTAACGCGAGGATGTAACATGAGGATGTAACGTGAGGATGTAACGTGAGGATGTAACATGAGGATCTCTCTGCTTCTCTCGCATGGTTCTGCCTTTTCAATCCAAAAGATCATTTTGCCCACTTTGTAGATATCAAAGATGGCGGCCAGATCGG
>OMNS01037653.1:0-14307 GCA_900303225.1 Laemonema laureysi | reverse complement strand
TTGGCAACACCCTAGCCCAGGGGTCGGCAACCCAAAATGTTGAAAGAGCCATATTGGACCAAAAAAACTAAAAACGAATCTGTCTGGAGCCGCAAAAAATTAAAAGCCTTATATAAGCCTCTATAAGCCATTTTTACAGCATTGGAAAACGTTAAGAATGTTTGTGTCATGTTTGTCCTCCTACAGAAACCATATTAAAACAAAAAATATATTTTTCCCCCCATCTTTTTCCATTTTCATACATTTTTGAAAAAGCTCCAGGGAGCCACTAGGGCGGCGCTAAAGAGCCGCATGCGGCTCTAGAGCCGCGGGTTGCCGACCCCTGCCCTAGCCACTACACAATCCTGCTCCTATAACATGATCGGTATATACATACTTTCATCCTGTAGGAAAGAAATTCAGGCTGTTGCGCAAACAACTTAACGCTCTTACTTGCGATTCATGTATCTTCTGTATTTCTTCCGGAGGAACCTCTTGGAGGGCCGGCCTCTTTTCTTGGGGAATTCCTCTTCCTGCCCGGTATTGGATGACGGGTCTTTGTTCTCAGAGTCCGATTGGCTGACCGAGGGCTCGGCTGTGTCTGGAGATCCGTTGGTTGTGGGAGCATTGCCCAACCCAGAAGAACTGGCCTCGTCAGGGCCTGCAGCCTCCATGTCCAGCCTGGGCTTCTTGGCAGGACTGCCCTCTGCTTCTGGAAGAGGTGCGCATGTAAAATGAGGTTAGGGTTGAACAATTAATCTAACTATGATCAAAATCGTAATATGGCAAAGTGCAATATGCCAATCGCAGGAGCTGCAATTTTTTGATACGGGTAACATGTGCAAATGTAAATGTATAACATTAAAAATGAAGAACTGCAGTTCTGCAGATATGCCCTAGCCTACACATTTTCTTCTCTAGATGTAACAAAACATGTTTGTTTGGTACAGACCCCAACAAATGTCACATCATAATAGTTTTTTCAGTGAAAATGAAAATTGTGAAAAATAGTCGCAATATGATTTTTTTTTACCATATGGTTCAGCCCTAAATGAGGTGACAGGATGAGGAAGACAGGACTGTGGCCACTGAGGCCATGCACTCTTCCCTGCTCATTAGTCCACATTAACCCTAACCCTAACCCTAACCCATATCCATAATAATAACTGAAATAAATACAATGCTCCACGTTGTCATGCGTGAGACATGTTAGACAAACTCATTTCTGACCATTCTGTGTATGAAAAATAACATTTTTATGCAATTACTTCCCCGGTGCGTTGTTCTTTCTTTCCCCCCGTGTATCTGATTTAAACGGAATAAATCACTCCCTCAAGCAGGAATTATTTGTCATTGTTATTGCACTTGTCAAGGGTATTGCACCTCTCTCACCAATCCCACCTTTACTGCTGTAGCCTTCCTCCACCAGGCTGTACTTCCTGGGACGGCCCACCTTGCGGCGAGGACGTCCCTGTGAGGAAGAGGAGGAGGAGGAGGAGGAGATGGGAGGAGGAGGAGGAGCAGGAGTGGGCTTCGCGGTGGCGGCCATCGGCCTGCTGCGGTTTTCCTCGTCGGCTGGGTTATAGTCGCTGTCCTCTGGTGGGGTAACAACCAGGAAATGTGTGTTAGTACAAGTACAGTACAACCATGGGTGTCTGCACAGAAGCCCCCTGACCTGCAGGATCATCGATGGCCCCGGCGTCTACGGTCTCATCGTCCTCCTCCTCCGCCTGCTGCGGCTCGTCAGGCTTCTTCCTCGCTGCCCTCCTCTCCTCCGCCGCCCTTTGCTCCGCCTGCCGCCGGGCCAGGGTCTCGCTTTTAGGAGGCCGCCCGCGGCCTCGCTTCTTCTGGGCACCCCCTGCAGAACCAACACAGACAATATTAACAATACTAATCATACATTTAACCATTTCACTTTTATCCAAAGAGACTTGAAAGCGAAACTGAAAACAATCAAAATTCGAAACCAAAAAACTACAAAAATAACTAAGTGCTGCATGATTGCTGTATGAATCAGGCAGAGGAGTTTCTTTTGTTTAGACACTGAACAAGTTGTGTGTCACTATGGATAACAACATTACCTGTGCTTCTGAAGTGCTTATCCCGCATGTGGTTTATGAGCGTGTCTTTGGACGTGCTCTTGTACGGACACATCTTGCACTTGAACTGCTGCACAATCACCACCTCCATCATCTCCTCCAGTTCTGCCAGATTTGGGTGTCGGCCCCCGCTGCCCCCCACCATCCCTACCGACATGTCTGCGTCCCCCGGGGGTCCAGGCGTGACCTCGGGCCCCTGGGAGCCCTGGGGCTCTTCTCGGCTGGGGCGGCGCTGCAACGGCACCGCCTCCGGCTCCGGGTTGGCGCTGTATGTGCCGCTGCTGCTGATGAAGGGCCCCGGCTGGCTCTCGCTGCTCTCCAGGGCCTCGGGGAGCCCGCCGGACCCCGCCGTGTCCGCCATGGGGTGCTGGTCTGAGGAGGAGGAGGAAGACGAGCCTTCGTCCACGTAGCCCTCTCTGCTGTTCTCCACGTAGCAGTGAGAGTTCAGAGGATGCTGCTGCTGATGGGAGTGCTGTGGCCGATCGAGGTTGTGGGTTTGAACATCATAGTCACCGTAGTCATCGTCGTCGTCATCATCATCATCATCATCATCATCATCATCACCAACGTGACCCCCGGCGTTGCAGTGAGAATAGCCCGGCTGCTCCGAGTCGGCCGCCGCCACGCAGTCCCCTCTGTACTCTGTGGCGTACTGGCGGCCCGTCTGCGCGCCGTGGTCAGCGCTGCTGTCGATGTGGTGCAACGGCTCCACCTCCGCCTCCCCGCCGCACCCCAGGTACCCCGCGCTGCACCCCACAATGTAATGACCGTGGCTGGTGGGGTTGGAATCGGCCCCGCTGCACTCCACGTAACCGGGGAGGTCCCGGTCGCGGTGGTTGTCCCCACTGTAGTCGGGGAAGCTCGACTGGGAGCGCGTCTGGTCGGGCTCGTCTCCGGAACACTCTGCGTAGACGGGGGAGGAGGGTTCGCCGGTCTGGTCGGGGCCATCTGCACCACAGTCCATGTACTGGGAGGGGTGAGAGTGCTGGGGCTGGTCAGGCCGCTGGTCGCCACACTCCTCCGGGTAGCCCGAGTATCCTGGCTGGTCGTCGGGCTCCAGGTTGCCCTGCAGATCTCCCTGGTCCACGCAGGTAGAGGTGGGGCCCTCTCCAGAGGCCTCGGGGGCTATTCTGCTGGACAGAGCGGAGGACATCTGGGCTACCATAGGAGCACCTGGAGGGGACACAGAAGTGGCCACTCAGATACAGATCACAAAAAAATACTCAAACCTGTAGCCCATTTGAGGCCTAGACAACCTCTTATTCTTCTGAGAGCTAAACTGTCATAATGGTTGTCTAAAGAAGATTTTCAAAGGTACTATGTGATATTCTCTGTGTTATCACACACTTCTTATTTGAATAAGCAAGAAGCAAAGCAGTTGAAGATTAATAGTAGTGTTGGGGAGAAATATGAGACAACACTATGGCTACACCAAGCTTACCATCATCCGGCCCTTGTAGTATCAGATACTGGGTGGTCTCTGCTCCTCCATCTTCTGCGCTTGTAACTGCTATGCATCCTGCAAAACAAATCACACCTTCAACAGGAATCCTTTGTTGACTTTACAGAACCCAATACACTTGTTCCATCTCTCAGTGACCCACCAACCAGCCTCATACCGTTCATAATGTCAGGTCCGATGGTGGACTCTATGATCTTGTCTATGGCAGAGCCCAGGTCCGAGGAGGTGGAGGCGGTCGAGTCGGACACCATCATGGCTCCATCAGACACAACGCTGGAGTGAACTAGCACCTGGGCCGACTCCGACACCAGCACCGACTGCGTCACCGTGGAGACGCTGGACACGCTGGTGGACTGGGCCACCGAGGAGGAGTCCGGGAGGTGCACCGAAGACACCCGGACGTCCGTGCTGGAGCTGGTCTCTGGGATGAACACCTTACGTGGAGGTAAAAAAAAAAAAAAAAAAAAAGATGGTTAGGTGTCCCTGTGGGGCAGGATAATGCGGTGGCTAAGGTGGTTGACTATCTGTAGCTTGAACCTTGAGCAGGATACCTAACCCCTACCTGCTCCTAAATGACATGGATCTGAGTTCATTAGAAGTTGCTTTGGGTAATCTGCTAAATTACTAAATAGGCAATACATTTGGACTACTATTTTGAGATCAGCCTGTAGTAGCCAACGCTGTAATGCTTGTCTTTGCTTTTTGTGGTCATTATCGTTTCCCGGCCTTTTTGAACTCAAAATAGCTTTTAAAAATGCATTACCACAAGACCCTCTGAGCTTTGCCCCACGTGGCAGTCAGACTCTGGGATCTGTGCATGCGGAGCAGCTGCATCGCTGCTGTCTGCAGACATGGCCTCTGATGACTCCATGCCCATGCCACTCTCTGAGGGCTCCTCCAATCCAGAGGGGCCGGCATCACTGCTGCTCTCCACCTCATTCTCCTCCAAATCCATCGCTGTCCACAGGACACACAAAGCACTTGCATTACACCAATGTCACACCAAAATGTGTTATGTATAATGTATTAATATAGGGGTTTTTTTTAAACTGAGTATCAGTATTGTATCATATCTGTGTCTTATCTGTTGATCGCTCTATATTAGGACAGAAGACTGGACTAAAATTATGTAATTTTAATTATATGCATGCAGATGTGAAACAAAAAATTCCCGAGCAATAAAATGAATATTAAATTAGGAACAATAGCATCTTTTGTGTTTCTGTTCACACTGGTTTCCAAAGGAAAAGCGCTCAGGACGGTTTGAGTGAGTTAACAATTAGTGAAGTGGGTTAAGGTCATTTTTTTAAAACATTATGCAAACACACCGAACACAGGTTTTGTATTTGACACGATATAATTCACTCGCTGAGAAGTCTGAAATAGCACACTGTATTGCTAAAGCAGACCGCTCAGAGGGGACTGACGAGGCTAAGTCAATTTACCCAATGTTGGTTTGCATTTCGTACGTCTATCCCATACACGGATACAACAAGGGTACATATGCAAACTGTATTAACGTTACATTTGGGCGTTGTATCGAGAGATTAAAATGAAGTCGCTTGCGACAACTATTAAGGCTTAACACATTTGACTTGTACGCCGAGCTCTTGCTCGAGTCTACCATAACATACAACCTTGAACATTGACTAGCTGCTTGCTAGCTAGTAGGCTAATATAAACAGGCCTAGCTGTCCTTCTTCTTGCCTGCTCAGCGTCGCCATTTCCACGCTCCTATTTTCCACTCAGGCATTCTAGAAGCTCTACTGGGGACCTCGAGGGCCTGAGCTACAACAGACCGCCCAAATGCCGTCCCTGAAGAAAATTATTTTATTTTCAGCCTCCATCCCGACATTCACGTCTGTTTTTCTTACCGTGTGTTTACGAGTTGAATCGTATATCTAGTTGTAGACCCGTTGAAAAGAAAAGAGATTTGCGAGCGATACTTTTTCCGCCATTCTAGTCGGGCGCCATGAGTATGTCCTTGCTTCCTGTTCTTCCAACCGGATCTTATTTATCATTTAGCTAAAAACAAACGGTTGTATAATAAATGTCATTTTTGTATTAGCAGATTTTAATTATACATTATTTTGCTGTGTTCTGATCCAACGCGACTTTTTTCAATATGGGATGTTTGTTGACATTTGGTGGACTATTGTGTTGAGTGGAAGGCGTATTACGCAATTCGGTGCGGAGTAATATGTTCCACGAGTGGAAGGAATATAAATGTTGCAACTGCTCATCTGAATTTTGTCATCCCAAATATTAGCGATGTTTGTGCTCAGGGGTATTTCCATTTCTACGGTGTAGGTTCATAAACTAACGGTAACGGTTGCTGCTCCACTCCAAAATAGATTCGTGTATTTTTAAGTAATGCATTTATTCTATGCCTATCAGTGATGTGTGTGCTTTAATGCAGGATTCGGCTCTGAAATATTTTGTTGTAGTATATTTATTGGAATTCAAGTTCAACTTAAATACAAAATATCTAATTTTATAAATTATTTCAGTAAAGGTGACATGCAATGCCATCCAGTGCAAATAACTGGCATCAAGCCAAAATACACAAAATGATACAAAACAATCAACATTTGGACAAAAACAAACAAACATTGGGCTTTGCTTTGAAATTAAATACTGAAACAGTCTGAGCCTGTCAGACAGAACATTCTGATCTGATGCAGATACTGTTTTTGAGAGAACGGTTATGGTCCTATACCTGTATGCATCCATAACCTGTCCACAGATGATCAAATAAAGAGTAAGGCAATAACAAGTTTCACACTTCTTTTACCCTTGTCTGAGCCATTCAACTAAATATTGTGTGGGACTCCAGCCCACATAAATGTTGCTGTTAACAATTTTGCATTGCATGTTCACAATTCACTTAAACAGGAACTATACTCAACATGATATTACTAAATATTATTTTGATTGTATGTTGTGAGAAGTGTTCTTCATGTCAGGGCTTCTCAGTACCGCAGGCCAGAGGCGGCTGAACATTTGAGGAGGTCATACTTGACGTAGCCCACGCGGTCTACCTGGCGGCGAGAATTCACCCGCCAGTAGAAGCGTTCACGGCAGAAGTACATGTGACCTAAAGTTGAGAGAGATTCCAATTGCCATGTAAATATATATATACACACACATTAAATATATACACACATTAAATATGATGACTTTCAATTATAGTTGAAACAGCGTTGCTAACTATTGAGATCACCTTTTTTTTGGAATACTTCGTCAGCATCATTGGGAACACCAGGGAAGCTCGAGTCAGTGAAGCGAGGATAGCCTCTGTCCATCTTAAGTGCCTTCAAATCAAGCCTGGTTAGAGGAGACACATGGGAGACAACATAATGACCATGATTGTTAAATACAGGCATAGAAAGTGAGTTCCTCAGAAAGTCTCTAAATTATTGATGATATATATGATATAACATGCTTTGTGGTACTAGAGTACCTGTAATACCAATGCTATAATCTCTACTATACTGGGTAGACTGCAACCTTGGATAACCATGCGTACTAGATTACTAGAACATTTCAAACTGCCATGTGTGGGCTCAATGAAAACACCATGGTCCAGTTGGGATCACTCAGAAGTTTGTTATGTTTGTTTTGTTTTTTTCAACCACTGTGTTTGCACCCAAGCATAAACATTCAGTTCCCAGTGAATCTCACCTCCAGTAGTTCTCGCCGCTGAAGAGCAGGGCTTTGCCTTTGCCTCTCTGCAGGGATCCCTCCACCTTCTGAACGCTGCTTGGCAGGCCCAGCTTCTCGATGCTGCGGGGTCCAAGAACCTTCTTGTCAGTGTACACCCAGAACTGTGTTCCTGTAAACACAATTACAAAGATTTCTGTTAATGCAGGGGGGACGGATAGTGTAGTAGCTTCTAGTGTTCGAATCCGAGTCCTAAGGTACTGGGCTGAGTAGTTGTATTGATTTATGTGTCCCATTAGCAAACCGAGGGAAGACACCTCACCTGCAAAAAAGTACATCTTTTTAGTCTCCATGTCCTCAAAAGCAGAGTCAATAGTAGCTGGCAGGGCCGGCCACCTCTTAGACACAGCAAATGGACCCTTGGCTCCTTCCGTATTGCTGCTTGAAGTCTTCCAGTAATATCTGTTGGGTAAAAACATAATAAAAAGAAAGAACAAAGGCTGTGCCATTTCTAACTGATGTTTTCTTTCATGAATGTAGACAAACTGGTGCATTGCTTATTTGCTTACCCATCCTTGAAGAAGTGCAGCTCTTTTCCAATCTCTGTGATTGTGTCAAATGTTGTCACCTGGCAGACATCAATGGTTGGATCTACAGGCATTGCGGTGGTGGTAGAGATGGGATCTCTGGTGGTCGTTGTGGTGACAGGAGTGGGGCCAGGGGGGGTGGGGTCAGGGCCGATTTTAGGTCCTGAGAAAATACAATTTTAGAATTGGAGAATTAGAAAAATAGTTGCTTGTGATTGCGTTTGTATTTTTAATGACAACTATACTGGATGGTTATTAATTATTGATTTATTAGACTTACCATAGAGATACTGAACGCCGTCAATGTCATCCTCATTCAGGGAAAACTTCTCGGTGTAGCTGTACATGGGATACATAAGTGCCTCTCTGACGTTGGAATGGTCCAGGCCCAGGGCATGTCCAAACTCATGGGCTGCTACCAGGAACAGACTGTACCCTGGGGGCAGAGACATTTAAACTCAGGAAATCATAATAATAACATTCAATCTGTCATCTGACTCAGAGTTGAATTTATTGTTTATGTTTTTTGCTCACCTTCGTCAGAACAGAATCCCCATTTGGTGTCTGTGTCGAAGTTATTAGTGGTGGCACACCAGAGACTGCCATCCCCGCGGCCCTCGCTAGTGCACGAGTCGTACATCTTCCCCTGGAACTGGAAGGGGAAGTGACAGGGCTCGCCCTCCGAATTTCCCCCGGTCACAGCCGTGTCTGGTAGAGAAAAAGAAAAAGCAATTCAATTGGAAAGGACAAAAAGAAGAAGAGGAAAAAGCCATTGGGGTACGGTGGCAGTCATCAATTAACCATAAACCAGGCGGAGGTTTGCCACTCACCGCGATTCGGACAGAATCCAAATTTATTGTCGTTGTCAAAGTTGTCAGTGGTGGAACACCAGCGGTAGCCGTCGCTGCGACCCTCCGTGGTGCAGCTGTCGTACGTATCCCCAAGAAATACGAATGGAAACACGCACGGGCTTTCATCGCTGTTGCCTCCGAACGTGTACAAAACTATCAGGAGGAGTAAACAGGGAAACGGATGGGGAATGAGTTTAGATAAATATTTCAGGACCTCCGACGCCTTCACATTTAAGACTCCGTGACCTAACCCAAAGTATAACATGGCAATCTTACGTTCACTGGGGCAGAAACCATATTTATTGTCCGTTCCAAAATCGGCTGTAGTGGAACACCAGGGCAGGTTGTCGGAGCGTCCATCCGTGGTACAGCGGCTGTAGGACTTTCCCAGGAAGGTAAACGGGAAATGGCACAAGGCTCCCTCTGCATTCCCATATAGCGTCTTCACAACTTGTGTGAGAAAGAGGGGTGGAAGCGGAAAATAAAGAGCTCATTTTCATTGCCGTCTGGTGAACAAGTGAACACTAGGAGGAAGTGTTGTGTTAAATACTGCAGGCGATGTGTAAGTCGGTTCCCTCAGAGTATAGTATTAGCTTTCGTGTTCCTACCTCTTCCTTGGCCGAGGGTCCATAACTCATCGTCGTCAAAGTGGGCGTCACCCTGGATTCCTTCGCCGGGGGGGTAGGCGTGGGCGAGGAGGCCGTTCTTGCCATCAAATGGATACGGGTCTCCGTGATCTAGCGTAGACAGTTATATCATAAGAGTATATCAGAACTCATTTGTGTTTGTGAGAGAAAGACATTTTGTCATGAAGCAAAAATTCCATACTACTACCACCTACCGGCTCTCCCGAAGGATATCATGATGTCGGCGTTGCCCTCATATAGACGGGTGAAGGTGAGCGGAGTCACGTCACTCCACACCTTAAAGGCCCTGGCGAAGGCGTCGTCGGTCAAGGAGGCTTCCATATCAGGGGAGTAGTTCAGGATCCTACGGGCACATGTATTCATTCACATCTAGAGCTACAACCATTCATTGATTAGTTGTCAACTATTAAATGAATCGCCAACTATTTTAATGGTCGATTCAATTATTTACGAAAAAAAGGTTAAAATTCTGATTCCAGCTTCTTAAATGTCAATACTTAGTTTTTTTGTCCTCCATGGCATTAAGCTGAATATCTTCGTCATACTGGGCTTTGCGAAACACTGATTGACATTTTTCACCATTTTATGACATTTTATAGACCAAAAAACGAATCGATTAATCAGGGGAAATAATCAAGTATCACGATTGGGGGGGGGATCCTAACTTTTCACTTCCTATCCCTGTCCACCCACATGTAGGTGATGTCGTGGTGGTCCCATTTAAGATCTCCGTCAAAGGTCTTGTAGCTGCGTATGTCTGGGACCCCACAGCGGGGGCGTTTCATGGTGTCCAGCGTGGTCTTGTCCAGCAGTCCGGTCTCCTCCAGGCCCATCTGCCTCTGCAGCCTCTTCAGAGCGCTGGTGGTGGACATCATGGACTGGAAGCCGCTGCGTTGCAGAGGGTCCATGTAGCCGAACCTCTTTAGGTATTTCTGGGGTAGAGGACATAATAAAGGTACAAGACATGCAAATGAGTACAGGCAGAGCAAAGTGCATATTAAACATCTATTTTAAAATCCAAACAGTGAGCTTTGTTCATTTAAATTCAAGGCTTTGCGGTGTCGTCGTCCAGTGTTTTGTTTGGGAGGAAATACTAATCTATCCAAAAACAAATGATCAGACCATCTGCTACTTACCTCTACCATCTCCATGTTAGTCATGTTTTTGAGGACATCTCCAGGGAAGGTGACGACCACAGACTTGACAGGAAGGCTCCACGTCTCCATTGTGCACATCCCCAAAACTAGCAACGCTATTGCAGAGGATCCCATGTCGAGATCAAAACAAGTTGAGATGAAAAACAAAAACACCCAGTAGAGTAAACTATCTCTTGTTTTGACGAGTGGTGAGTCTTGCTCTCCTTTATGCCCTCCTAGTGTTGCTCTGCTGTATTTATGCTACATAGAGTCTTAGTCACTAAACCTCACCCACTTGTACACCTAACCTCAGCCCTCCCCTTTACACATATGGATAAAATGAAGTAGGGAACTTCCAAACTGTCCCCATTTAGCCTTTCTCAAGAACCCAATGAATTGTGACGTTTTGTTCTCTTTTTGCTGCAATTTCAAGGGGGTGGATTGTTAAGACGAATTAGTGGTTATAGCTTACTATTTAATACATCTATATACGGTTGGTCACTAAAACAAAGGTTTAACGTCAAACTGGCAACAGTACTTAAAATGACAGACACTTAAAATGGTTTGGTGAAGAACCCTGTTCCACTTGCTATGTATGTATCAGTGTCCAACTGCTGGGTTGATACTACATGTATCAATGCTTTCAAGTTTGGATTATCATTCATTTCCATTTAAATTCATGGAAAAACCACTGTTATTATTCATTCTACTGAGTTACAGACTGATGCTAGCTGTGGGGTTTGTGTCGGGTATCAGTCTTACTGGGAGCCAGATAATTGTTTCACTCATGCAGAGTAATGTGGGTTTTAATGTCCGTCCACTGGAGAACAGCTCCTGGCAGTTTGAGGAATAATACAAAACGTGCAGTATGAACACAGATAGGTCTAGAATAAGCTCAATAACTGACAATGGCTTTAAAACAAAGTGCCGCGTGAGATTGGTTGCGTTTGAATTTAAAACTTTAAATTCTTAAAAAAAAAATAATAATTTTAATAATTTAAAGTAACTATTGGACATACCAACTACAAGTAGGAGTTTGTATGGTTGGAAATATTGAAACATGATAACACCCTCGTGTTTGTACCCTCACTTCGCACAAGTAGGACAATTTTTTAAATACATAAATTGGATTCTTCCTTAGTTTTAGCTAATAATCCATGCATGCCTGTTCACAAATAATTGAAACACAACACCTACATTTAGGAAAGGAACTGCACATTGTGTCAGTACTATGTCAAGACTAATTCACTTTTCACAACTGCTTTCCCATAATAATGAACAAATGACCAGTTGCAAAAGCTTGCGGCTTGCCTTATTTTGTCATTCATTTAAGGCAATGTTTTGTTGTATTTTTCCTTCAAGAGGATCTTGGTGACTTCCTCTGTCGTCATGGAAGATCACAATATAAACTCTAAAGCTTGGCTGAGACTTGGTGAGAAAACACATAAATAAAAGAAAATAAATAGTTAATTGGTTTGCACCTCCTATTAGGCTATTGTTATACGTATTATTGTTATTACTATCATTATTACTTGGCCTACAGTTTGTGTCAGCATGCATGTGAGTGTGCACTTGAATGTGATGTGTTTTTACATTGAGACTGTTTCTTTCTCCTTGCCATACTTTCAACTTACATTAAAGAGTTTAATAATTTATGACGCTAATATATCTGCTTTTGTAAAATAATACTTATTTTTTTAAATTACGTTGGTCTGCACAATGATACGTGTGGATGAGTAATTATTTTATGTTTATTATGACTCACTAGGTTACCACATAAATGACCAACCTAAACATTACGTATTGTGTCTATGAATCATCATGCTGAAATATGTTAATCTAGTCACTTCTCAAGATTTAGTCAAATATACAACTCATTCAACTGATTCCAACTGAAAACTAATCATAACATGCAAGATATCCATTCAAAGGTTTGTAGAGAAATCATTTGTAGTATATGCAATTAAGTAAAAACATGTACATTGGATCAACATCCTTATTGGACGTTATTGGATGTTACTTGTAAAATGAAATGGAGAAAGGACCACTGTTTGTTGTTGTACAAATGTAAAACATTTATTAATAAATAAATTATATTTTGAATAGATTCTAAGCATAAATCCAAAACACAACTGTGTTTATTTCATATTACATCCCAAGATCCAATCCTCTCAAGGTTATTCAAGGGCAAAACACATATAGCAGTAGTATAGTACACATTTTGGTGTTTTAAGGATATACTTGAAAGAATTATTAGGAGGTCAGCAAACGGTTACAAGAACATTTAAAAGAAGGAAATTAAAACCACTGAATCCATCTTAAAAGAAATATTTTATGGACATTCTTGTATAATTATGCAGCAAAGCTCGACACCAGTAACCTTACTGAGGTTATGCATCTTCATTAATGTTTTTATTTGGGGTTTTATGGTGTCTGAGCAGAAATGTTTTCATTTACATTTTAGTTTTACAAGTTGAGCTTTTGTGCAAATAAATGTCACTAATGTACATCATGATAAACACAACTTGCATCCGATAATTTGTCACACACATTTCTCTACAACAACAAAAAATATGTTGACCAAAAACCGAAGCCTGAATATCATGGTGTTATTTCAGTTCACTGTTTTATTTATTTCAGTTCTAGGTTTTATTTACGCTGCATGAAGCATCTTGGGCCAGCTTCAAACAGAACGCTCCCCCCTGGCACACACGGTCTGTCATCTCGTGCCGATTTTACGCTTATAGAGACACAATCGCAAGGTTATTTCTGGTTCTGTGTGGCTCCCCAGAGCATCCCCGAGCCTGCTTTGAAAACATCTGCCACTGATTTTACATGGCGTCAAAGGCTTAATGAACGTGGCTCCGTGGACGTCAACACACGCCACATTTCATTTGGCTCTGCCACTTCTTCCCGCAAAAAAAACCAAAACATGTCTGGCACAGAATGCTTCAAAAAAAAAATACATTCTTGTTGTTGGGCTTCGCTTCCAAATTTAGCCACGCAGGAGTCTGTTGGTACATACTGGACAGCCGTACGACGTCACCAGTGCAGCACTGGAAAATATTATGGTTGAGCAGTGGGGCCTGCATGTGAAAACCAAAACATAGCTTGGATGTATAGGATTAGGTTAAGCAACCTTGGAAGGCAGTGTCCGGCCTTTTCAAACGTCACCGCCTTCATCCTTGTTTTGTGAAGCAGTGCGGAACAGAGCACTGGAGAAACGTCACGGTGAATAAAGAACCAGCGAAATGTATCCCACCAAAACCATGCGTTGTGGTTTGATTTGGTTTAGCTCGGCCAATCATTTTTTTATGTTTACGATTCCACGCTTTTATTTTACTACCAGCCTTGTGTCTTTTTTATTCTGATGGTGACAACCCCTGTTTGGTTTCAAACTGCAATATAAACTACAGTGTTTCTAGCGGGTCGTTTAAATGACCAAAATCACTTCCTGTCTGAGTGCATGTTGTGTTTTTTTTCCTCCCTCAAACCTTCTGCTGAGTTGTGTTTTGAGGTGACTAATTTGTTGACGTTGTGACGTTGTGGCCATGCTGCTCTGAAGTGTATCCAGGTACTTTACAGCTCAGCTTTGCTGAGTGTGCATTTCCTTATGGTTACTCTTGAATGAGTTGAGTATTTTCCCCCATTAACACACTCAGGCAGAGTTCAACACGGCTTTGGCTAAATGGAGGTGATTCCTTTTTCCTTTCATGATTTCTTCTTTTGGAATAAAGAACTTTTAAGTGTTTTTATTAACGCATGTTTTTAATGTGCACACACACACACACACACACACACAGGCACACACACACACACACACGCACACACACATGCGTGCACATGCGCACACACACAAACACACACACAGACACACAAACAC
>OMNS01037652.1:0-16148 GCA_900303225.1 Laemonema laureysi | reverse complement strand
CTTTAATAGTTGCTACCTTCCCCGTATAGGTTTTGAAGGTGAGGCTGAACCTGCAGCACAGTGGCACCTACAATGGCATGGTGGAGTGCGCGCGCTCAATCTACCGCAACGAGCCGCTGGCCTCCTTCTACCGAGGGTTCAAGCCCAGCGTTCTCTGCATGATCCCATACGCGGGGGTGGAGTGTGCCGTACATCAGGTGAGCCAACGTCAACACCATGATCAAGCTAGCTTTTTGGCTTTGTTTTTGTTTCGTTTTTAGAAAGCAAGGTCAAAGTCAGTTTTATTTAATTTTTTCGGTTTTATTATCAAATGTCCAGTCGTTCTAACAATATATAACAAGGCAAACAAAAATACACATATAGTGAGTCTATAAAATATGTGGTGGGTAAAGTTTGCCTGGTTCCAGCCCCTGCATCCCCACTCACTTATCAGGCAGGGATAAAGTGCACATTAAAAAGTGATACTAAACAATACACCTGCCTTCCTTATTCCAGTCCATCGTGAACTGGGCCATGAATGATCCGTCCTACAACAGCGACTCCCAGCTGTTTTTCTTCAGCTTCGTGGCCTTTGCCTCGGGACAAGTTACCAGTTACCCTCTGGCTGTGATACGAACACAGCAACAGGCACAGGGTAACTCTCGCCATATAGAGTTCACTAATATACGAATGTGAATATTTAAAACAAATATTTAAAAAGAATGGCAGAATGTAGCTCTGCACTATGGATTTGTTCATGCATTATAAAAGCTTTAGAAAACACGCCATCTTTAATTGTTTCATATTTCTTTGTGTATGTGTCTGTCTGTCTTCCAGCTTTCTGCACGGTTTCACATCCCACTTCGGGTGTATTACAAGGATTTACTGGAATCTATGCAAGGCACGGACTGAGGGGATATTACAATGGCATGGGAGCAAGCTTCGTCAGGGCTGTTCCATGTACTCTGCTGAACTACTCTTTAACCAGGAAATTAGAAGTTCTGTTTGACTCTACATGGTCCTGAGATTTACATAGATTTTATTCATGGTGATCAGGGAAACTGTGTTTGTGTCAAAGACAACAAAATATGAGCGTGTGACAGCCACATTTAGGATCATAAAGGATATAGGCTATAACTGGTGTCATTTCCTAATTAATACAAGCTATACACACTTCGAAGTCCTGTGAATAATTTAGAGTTGAACCAACAGTGCTGTAACCTGATGGAGTAGATGCAATATTTGAACTCTGTGAATGTTATGAATGTAACCTAATGTATGTCGGAAATGATCTCCACCCAGGTATAGCCTTTTGGGACAGACAGTTCAACAAGGCATAAAGTAATGTCGAACAATACAGTCCTTTCTTATTTCCTTTCTTTTAATAAGAACATGTCTGTTTTAACCTTCTTTTTTTCATTTATTTTGGATGCACTTACTATGAGGCCTACTCATAGTGTATGAGACTGATACATACAATGAGGACATACAACTGCGATCGAGGTCGATTTTTACTGTATTGTTATGTACAAAAGTCGTCGTTTCTATTGTATTGTTATGTATACAAGTCGTTGGTATCGATCGACGGGCAATAAGACGTATCGGTGTTCTTTGATCTGCCACGATCAGCAACTGGGGTAATGGCATCTACGTGAACTCGCGATGAGTAGAATTTGAGCGCGAGACTGGGCGTGAATGAAAACGGCCATCTTCTGTCGCCGGGCACGAGAGGAGAAAGAACACCAGATATGGCAGACTACTCGAACGTGGCTCCCCCGTCCTCTAATGCCCCTGGTGGGATGAACGACGCATTTAAAGACGCGCTTCAACGAGCGAGACAGGTATAGATTGTCAGATTGGTTTCCACATTACGATTTCAAAGTTGTGTTAATAAATGCTAGTATTTAGGCCGTCCAAAAATGACCGCGCCAGCTCCCTGCTAACTACATGCAGTGTCAGCCATGGCTAGTTGAGATCACGTCACAGATACATCGGTTCAGCTAGATTTGATTAGTCGCCTATCTTGAATGGAAAAGTGTATGTTAAAATTGAACACGGTGCAAACTGAGTTATTTGACGTTTTATATCGATCCGGTATCGGTTCGCTAAATACTGTATGCAACGACGTAACTTGTTAGCTTGCTGGCTAATATGGAAGTTACCGCATTCTTTTGTTGGTTCCAACTTCCGGGAAACCACGTAGGCCGCATTTGTCGTCTTTCTGCTTGTAATGTTCGTGATCAGTCGAGTGTGCGAGTTACGCGAATGTTTTAATTATTATTTTTTTTATAGATCGCAGCCAAGATCGGAGTCGATGGCGTTGCTGCACCTACAACAAACGAATTTGGCTACGGAGGCCAAAAAAGGCCCCTGGAAGATGCTGGTGGGTATTTTCCCATGCCTAACCTCAATATAGGTCAGTGGCCTAAATTGATACATTGATAGTCCTCCCCCACTTAAAATGCTTGCCTGTATGAATTATGACAAAGGTAGTGTATTTCGAAATCCACACGATTTGACTGTCTACGTGTTTGCTACAATGCGTTACGATGTGACTCATGCTCTTTAATCTCTCGATGTGGAATATGGGTTGTGTACTTGCCGAACTGCAAAATGTATGCTTCTATTGTATGGTGCGTTATTGTCGGAGCTCTCCCGTGCATAATCCAAAAAAATGCATTCTTTGCTTTTGTGGTTTGAGCTCTTCATTTGAACAAATGGTTTCCTTTTAAAAATCCCACCTGGGAGCTTTATTTTGGACGATGATACTATTTGCTCTGGCAGTTTCGGTTGAACTGTTATTTGTATGCACACTTGATGAATAGAAACCGCAATGTTTTTTGTTGTTGCTTTTTTACTGCGCGGAAGTACTCCCGGTGACATCTAACCATATGCCGCGTAGGCCGAAAAATATTTTCAGAAGTGCACCGGTTCCTTGGGTTCGATGAGGCCAGGCCATGTATGTAAGTAGTGGGATTATGAGGGAGTATGCATATGCTCATGCTAGCTGTTTCTCCCATTTTCACAGACCAACCAGAGACAAAGAAAGTGGCACCTAGTGACCGTACGTATATTTGTGTAGCTTGAATCCAAAATATCTTGCTTCTGCCAACACAGACAACAAGACATCTTACTTTGCACTGCTTTGTTTTTACAGCCTTCTCGGGTGGTATGGGCGGAATGGGGGGTCCTCCAAGGTAAATGTAGCATCAATGTTTACTTTATATTCTACTCATTTTATTAGTATTCATGTAACATTTCAAATGTTTCCCAACCTCCAATCAGTCGTTTTTGTTGCTTAGGTCAGCATCGGAGGACTTCAAGGTTCCCGATGGCATGGTTGGATTCAGTGAGTATAATGCATTTCTAGTAATTCGTAACGACTTATAAGTTACCCTTTCAGGAAAACACAAGCATGTCTTTGTTAGTTTGTTTCGTAACACCTTTTTTTCTAAACCCCTTCAGTTATTGGGAGAGGCGGCGAGCAGATATCCCGTATGCAGCAGGAATCTGGATGTAAAATACAGATCGCCCCTGGTAAGTTGACATCAGCGTTTACATGTTTAGATTCGTACCAGTGATGGGTATGAACTTGTACACCAACCCTTCACTTTTGTGTCACGTAGACAGCGGAGGCATGCCTGATAGATCGGTGACATTGACGGGATCGCCGGACGCTATCCAGTAAGTTGTGTCCGGTTTTCAAGTTGGGATGTCGTCCACAGCGGTCGGCAGAATAAGCGGATATCTTTTCAAACTCCTCCACAGGACTGCAAAAAGGCTCCTCACAGAGATTGTGGAGAAGGGTCGCCCAACGCCAGCGTTCCACCACAACGACGGCCCCGGCATGTCCGTTCAGGAGATCATGGTCCCGGCGTCTAAAGCTGGCCTGGTCATTGGCAAGGGAGGGGAAACGATTAAAAGTCTTCAGGTTAGTTTTTGTCTATCTCGAATGCCAAACGACATGTTAAAAAATGTTTGCCTTTTAATTTCCTCTCTTCATTTATCTCGTCTTTGCCTTCCATTACCCAGGAAAGAGCTGGAGTCAAGATGGTCATGATCCAGGAGGGACCGCAAAACACAGGCGCAGACAAACCCCTCAGGATTTCTGGGGAACTTTTCAAAGTTCAGGTTGGTGGTCCAACAGAATGTAGATTGGATGCAACCTGTTTGCTCTTTTTTTCCCTCTGATTTGTTTGATTTGGATTGTCATCGAATTACACCCCCCCCCAGCTTTTGTATTTTCGTCCAGTTGCGTAATGCAGTGGTCACATGTACTTATTATTTAATGTGTCTTTCAGCAAGCCAAAGAGTTGGTGTTGGAGCTCATCAGAGACCAAGGGTTCAGAGAGCAGAGGGGCGAGTATGGCTCTAGATTGGGTGGAGACAGCTTAGATGTAAGTAACATTGAAGTAAGTAAAATCGTCCTTTTTATTACCCATCCATTTACATTGGGCACGGGGTGACAAGTGGTTTCTCCTGACATCGGCGGCTTGTCGGTCCCCCCCCTCCCCCCAGGTTCCCGTGCCCCGGTTCGCAGTGGGGATTGTGATCGGGAGGAACGGCGAGATGATCAAGAAGATCCAGAGCGACACGGGCGTCCGGATTCAATTCAAACAAGACGACGGCACCACGCCGGAGAGGATAGCCCAAATCATGGGCCCGCCCGACCAGGCCCAGCATGCAGCAGACATCATCTCGGACCTGTTGAGGAGCGTTCAGGCTGGCGGACCCCCGGGGCACGGGGGCGGCCGGGGCCGGGGCCGCGGCCAGGGCAACTGGAACATGGGCCCCCCTGGCGGCCTGCAGGAGTTCACCTTTACAGTCCCCACCATGAAGACTGGCCTCATCATCGGCAAGGGTAAAGGGTGACGTTTGTTCAAAGGGAAGGCTTGTAATGCTACTATGCATGTTGTTTATGGCACCCATTGCATTCCTAACCCTCCCTGGAAGGAGGGACCCCCCCACTCTGGTGATCTCTTCTCGGATTAGGTGGTGTCATAAGTGTATGGCCTGTAAAGCCCTCTGAGACTCTATCTGATGAAGGGCGATGCTAATGAACTTGAATTGACTTGAAATGGATGCTTTTTTTGTGTTCTGCGTGTTCCGTTTTGTGGGATTAACGGATTAATTTATGCTCCAGGGGGCGAGACGATCAAGGGCATCAGCCAACAGTCTGGGGCCAGGATCGAGCTCCAGAGGAACCCTCCACCCAACGCAGACCCCAACATCAAGATGTTCACGGTGCGCGGCTCCCCGCAGCAGATTGACTACGCCAGGCAGCTGGTAGAGGAGAAGATCGGGGTGAGATGTTGGATGGCTTCCTATGCTGCTTGGAGTAGATGCTAGTTATGACCTGGTGATGGTAGACTATTCATATCGTTTATGTGGACCGTAAAGAATTATCCTCTCATTACACCTTTATGATTCTGAGCGTCTGTAAAGTATTTGCAAATAATAGTCATGTTTGTTTGTAGGGTCCAGTCACTCCAATGGGAGGGCCACATGGTCCACCTGGTCCCCACGGAGGTCCCGGTCCTCATGGCCCCCCCGGACCGCCCGGCCCCCCTGGGGCTCCCATGGGGCCCTACAACCCTGGACCCTACAACCAGGGGCCTCCCGGGCCACAGTGAGTACTGTTCCGCGCTCCATTTACCGCAGCTAATTGGTTCAGCAACAAAGGAAGGTGCTGTGACTTTGGCACTGATGATCTCCCCTCTCTCTCCCTCTCCCCAGTGGTCCTCCTGCTCCATATCAGCCTCAGGGATGGGGTAACGGCTTCCCCCACTGGCAGCAGGGCCAGCCTGACCCCAGTGAGTCCCTGCTTTTCACGTAGCCTTTAAAAGATGGAAGCCACAAGGACCCTATGTGCAGAATTACAAACGCCTTCAGGGTTTTAAAGTATTGATGTAGAATGCACAGCATAAGTGGAACTTGAATTCTTTTTAAGATTTGCCGAAAATCAGGTTATTACCTCAAAGCATTAAGTGCCAAGCCGTGCTCCTAACCTTAAGGTAGGACGGCTGGTGGACCGGCCCAGTGTGTCTCAGTGTGTCTGTGTTGTGGGTTGATTCTTACGTTCCCCTTCTGGTCACGATACATGTCCAGACAAAGCAGCCGCTGATGCCAACGCGGCGGCGTGGGCTGCCTATTACTCCCAGTACGGCCAGCAGCCCCAGGCGCCCATGACCCCCACCAGCGGAGCCCCCGGCACCACGCAGGCCAACGGCCAAGGTAACGTCCCCACTCCTACTGGTAACGTCCCCACTCCTACTGGTAACGTCCCCACTCCTACTGGTAACGTCCCCACTCCTACTGGTAACGTCCCCACTCCTACTGGTAACGTCCCCACTCCTACTGGTAACGTCCCCACTCCTACTGGTAACACCACTAACCCACGCTGGTCAGACTGGTGCTGTTGTGGTTTGGTTTCAGGGCTGGGCTTTGAGGACGCTGTCACCCCCTTGTATTATTTAGAGTAGCGTGTTGTCTAGACTCACTCGGAGGACCGTCTCACCCTGGTTCCATCTAATCAGGTCAAAACGGTTGAATGACTCCTGTAGGGTTACTGGGCTGTGGGCCCAGAACTAGTGGTGTGGTTGAGACTGCATCGAATGCAGCTGTGTAACGGTCGTCTTTGTCTCTGCAGGCCAACAGAGCCAGCAGCCCCAGGACTACACGAAAGCCTGGGAGGATTACTACAAGAAGCAAGGTGGGACCTGTTCCCTGTAGTCCAGTGGCTTGTTTACATTCCCCTGCTGGCAGGGCTTAAAACACAGGTTGCTGATCATTGTATGGATCTGCCCATTTGAGTTTTACTATGGGCAGCTGTGCTGTCTGGCAGCCCTCTACGGTAGAGTGTCTGCTCTCACAGCGGCCCCAGAGCAAAGTAGAGGGTTTCTGTCCCGCCACTGAAAGCACCAGTGGTGGGGTCGTTCCCCGTCTCACACTTCTTGGGGAGCGCGAGGGTGCTCAGATTTGTAAACAACAGTTGGCTCCATGGATACAATTGCAACAGCCAGATGTTTGCATAACGGTGCGTTGAACTCGGCTTACGGTAGTTTGTATATTTTATTTTGCCGTGGCAGGTCAAGCGGCCCCTCAGCCCACGGCAGCAGCTGCCTCCCAGCCTGGGGGCCAGCCTGACTACAGCGCAGCCTGGGCAGAGTACTACCGGCAGCAGGCCGCCTACTACGGTACGGCCAGCCCCCAGGCCATGGGCGGCGCCCCACAAGCCCCTCAGGTACGCCTCCTTCAATAACCTGCACCCGCACACCTTCACACCCCTCCCCGCCCACATTCCTCCTCTCTGCTCCCAAGTTTGGTTTGCAAGTGTCTCCTACTAACCTTCCCCCCCCTGCCCTCCTCCCCTAATCTCCTAAAGATACTGTAAAGCCACTTCTCCCGTGGCGTTAACCCTTCCTCCCCCCAGGGACCGTCCGCCGTACCGCTGGAGGCCGCAGCTCACCTAACCACAGCTTCCTTCCCATACAGGTGTTGTATTAGTTTTTGGGAAGCTGCGCCCAGTGTTTCTGCTCTTAACATGCCATGTATCTTCTATGTATTTCTTCTGCACAGGGCCAGTAATGTGACCTGGACATAAAGTAAATGCTTCATTGTCGAAACGAATCCTTTTGTTAAATGTTTGGATGCAGACGCCTTGATGAAGATCTTAAATTTCCTTGGTTTGAAGGTGTTTCACATAGATGGCCGCTTGCCGGCGAACACGTCCTCCTTTTTTTTGTTTTTCTTTACTTATCTTGTAAATGCTTTTGTTTTTAGTGATGGTCATTCCAGCCCTGTATCTACATACAATGTGGTTAGAACTCATGTTAAACTGTAGTCATTGCCATGTATATCATCTCAGTTTTAAATGCTATTCCCTGTTGTGTTTTGCAATAAAACGAAATGAAACCTCCTGTGTTGGTAAGTTGGGATGTTAAGTGGAGGGGGTTGCTGTAATATCATGTGTGCTCTTGTTCTGCTGTGGGGGGAGGGGTGGGTGAATCCAAAAAAAAGCATCAAATTCAGGCCCTTGTTATTTTTGTAGTTCTCTAAAATGGCTGACTTGAATTTAAGTTGTACTGCTCTGCATCTCTCTCTCTCTCCCTCTTATCTTTTGGCAACCAGTTTCATGGCTGTCTTGTAGACTCGTTGCGTCCGTGCCGTGATCCAGATTTCATTAGACGTGTTGTTCCACGCGATCGCTCCTTTTTTAGAATTGGGCAGATGTGTTTGTCGTTGGGAGACCTTTTGCATTGACTCTTGTGTGACTGGTGCATCAACTGCAATACTCTGGCATTGTGTTGTATTTTAAAATCCTGCCTGGTTGCTGATCTCTTGTTGAGGTAGTATGCACTGTTCTGCCATCATAGACACTTCCTCCCTCACAGGCGAGTTTAGAAAAGCGGTAAGCAAGTATGTCTTTTTTGTTAAGATATTTTTCCGAAAATCATGGCCACAAGAAATGTTGCATCGTAGTATATATATATTTTTTTGTTCTGTTCTTTTCCAGGACAGTAAGGTAAATTGTTGCTGTGACGTATATATATAATCATTGCATTGAAAAGTTTTTGCTCTTCTCCCCTCTTTTTAAATTGTCTCACCATGAATTGTATACAGACGTTTAAAGATTTTTGATACAAAAACAACTGCAAAAGTCATTGTTTTGCTCTGACAATTGTGTTAGTGTCTGACCTTTAGAATATGGGTTGTAGGGTCGATTGGCTAAGCAGTTCTTCACCCTTGAATTGAGCCCTCCTATACTGTAAGTACAATAACTGAGAAGCTTATTTCACTGTTTGCTAAATGTAGTGTTGTCCAACTATTGCAATTTCTCCCGTTTTTTTGGGGTAAGTATATGATGGAGCGGACTGTCATTCGTTTAGAATTGATTCAATCTCTTGTACTTTAACTGTTTGAGAGAATGTTAAACATTTCCCTTCAACGTCTGCATACATGCATTGCAACACTGGAAAGCATATTGAAACGGTTTGCATTGTAGTTTGTTTTAGATTAGTCTTTCTTTAATAGGCATTTTTGACTTATGGAAACGGATGCAGGGACAGCTTTTATCTAGGCGATCTGATGGTTTATAGGAACTGTACATGTAGTTGTTTTTCCCATGTTGTCAACATGTGATCTGCCAAGTGCGATTTTCTTTAGAACGCGATATGATTTGACTTGTTTCCAAATGCCATAATTGTTCAGAAAAGTCGACAAAGTCTAGCATGTTTAGATTTCTGCTGTTTCTCCGATGTCCCCCCCTCCCCTCCCCCACACATGAGCACTGCTGGTAGAGGAAGTACTCGAATAGCTCAGTCTGCTTTTGACTACGCCTTGCAATGGCTGTGATGAGCACTGCAGTGACAGGGCTGTTCTTGATTTTAAATCCGAACCATTTTGACTGCATTGTTCACTGATGGCAAAGTGCAATATCTGATGTTTGCAGTGTCACCCCAGACCCTTGCACCTTAGGTTCAGCTGCAGTAACACAGGTAAGCGAACCCTAAGGAAACCAGTGTTGTTCTTTTTACCTGTGACTTAACCTGCATACATGCACAAAGATGCTTACCTGTTACCGTGATACATGCCTAAAATGCATCTAATTGGTTCTTTGCAAAACTGGAGTATTGAATATCAACTGCTCTCTTCCATAGACATTGATGTGCTCTCAATCTGAATGACTGCATGATATGATGCCGTGTTGCGTTAGATTTGACTTCAGCCATTACAATGTTTATTTTAAGAACGGCACGACTTGAACAGTATTCAACTTCGGTCTTTTTTCTAAAAAGGTGATGTTATTGTAGTACGTATTAAGCCTTCTGATATGAGCCTTTTCTGCAATTAAGTGTGGCAGTGCGTACATGTTGACCCTCCCCATGCTGACTTGGATAGAAACGTATAGCATGCCTTTTTGACTCTTGGTAAGCGGAGGTTATCAGGCGCCTTCTACCAGGTCATCGATGCTCATTGTGTGACGGTGTGAACAAGTGCAGTCAAGTCTACCGTTTTTAAACTGCTGCTGCTTCACTTCTCGCTCACAGTGTTGGAGGATGCTGCAAGCGTAGCTCATAGAATCAGGCCTGTGGTAGTTCCCCCCCCCCTCCCCCCAAAACGAGGAATCCTTTCAGTCTTTACTGCTGCTCAACAGTAGACCGTTCCCAGAGCTCCAGTGATTAAGGTAAACACAACGCAATGAAATACAACTGTAAAATCGCAGTGTTCTGTTAGATGCATACTTTGAATTCGGATTGTTTTAACCATTTAATTGAGTTGTCTAATGGCTATTTAAATTTATTTGTTGTTGGATGTCTGTTTTTCTCATCTTGCCCCAAGTAACACCTTGAACAGAACTAATGCTTAAAGTTTGACAAGGTCTAGGATCTGATGTACTTCGTGGTTATACATTTCTTGACTTGTATTTATATTTCTGGGGTGTTGGGAGAGGGAGGGATATTTTTTATATTAGAATTTTGTTAAATTGCATCATCTGTAGTAAAAGGTCCATTTTTTTAAAGTTGCCTGCTTATCTATGAGATGCTCTTTTCATCTGGGCTGATGCGAGTGTTTCAACACGGAGGTCGTGGGGTTGTAGAAGACAAAAACGGCAGTGAGCAATCAGGAGCATGCCTTAGAGGTAAACACAAGGTTTCATGTACTGTGTAAATTATGGAATGTACTTATGGGTTTATTTTGACGTAATGTTGCCATGTCCACCAATAAAATTGTAATGAATTAGTTCATTCTTGCCTTGTTTGAATTGATTATACCACATTAAGATGGCAGATACCATTTTAAATGTACACTGCAGAAATTTTAATCTCCTGGCCTCCTACATTCAAGTTTACTTTTTGCTTTAGACTTAGCTTCAAATTCTCCCAGAAAAGTTTTATTTAGATCATGTGACGGTACAAAAGTGGTATTGTAATTGTGCTTTTAATTTTTGGTGTTGCTAGGAAAGGATTTAAACACTTCTCTCAAAAGTTGTGTACATCAGTATATTGCTCAGCGTTTATTGTGCATATATATATACATACCCTAGTTGGGTAATAAATATCTAAGACATCACGGGTGCACCAAATCACTAAAGCAATTAACACTTGCGCTATTCAATGAATGTAGACAAGACTGGTGGTAAAAATAAAGCTTTTTTTACAAAATACACTAGGATGTAGAGTATCATGTAATGCTCTAGGGCCGTCTGGCAATATGCACGCTACGAAGCCCCACAATAAACATGGCCATGTTCTACAACAATGAAACAGTTTGTCCCCACTGATCAATAAAACAAAGCCCCACTAAAACGACTTGTGTTGGCACTGGAAGGTCGAGGTTGCTGTATGAAAGCGTAGGCTGGTGTGTGTGTGTGATGACGGCAGATCAGTCTTTTTAGAGTAACTGCATGATGTGTCTAAATATCTGACCTACAGGCTCAAAGTTAAATAAGTTCACATTGTAGTGTCTGAGTACCTCAACTGGGCACCTTCATTATGTGATCCCTGGGTACAGCAGGCAGGGCTTGCATGACAAATCCCAACAACACAACCCTTCTTCCATCACTGGACTTTGGTATCCATGAGTGCGTTGGGCACCACCAGGTGCACCTGTGGCGAGACGCGGGCGGTGCGGGGGCAGTCTGCGCCCAGGTAGGAAAGCAGCAGGGCGGAGCGGCGGTGAAGCAGGCGCAGCATGTCCTCGGTCAGGCTCTCCACCGTGGAGTAGCACACCTTGTCCGGGTCAAAGATGTCCTTGAGGAAGGAGAGCACCTGGTCCTGAGAGTGTTGAGATGCCAAAGTTAACATCCATGCTGAATTAAACCAACTAAATGGAAAATGAAGCACATAGTTTCTCAAAACACTACAAAATGTTCAGATTCTGTCCATGTTTACCTTGAAGAAGCAACAGAAGTCATGCAGGGAGGTCTTGGGCCCCAGGAAGCCCCAGGCCAGTGGTGGGCTGATCTGCTCACATACAGCATAGAAGTGGGCAATAAACCCATCGGGTACCTAGAATAAGCAACAGGGTTTGATTGGGCCAGTATTTATTTAATTAGATTTCCTAAGCAGCTTTGAGGTTGTAAAGGTACTGCATGTGTTGTTGACGATTGCAACGCACCTTGTGGTTACATTGGGCTTTTGGACAACAACCCACATTTATACTACTGAAGGTAAGCTTCTTGTCTCTAGATATCTCTGCATATGGGGAACAACATTACTTCCAAGTCTGAATTTGACACAGACAAAAACTACAAACTGCAGCTACTATGAGCAGTGGATGGTATATATGGCAAACTAATGTATACACCGACCAAACTATATGTAACTATTGTACATAGACAGCTAGTCACTGGCTCAAATCAAGCTGCAGTACTAAGAGGCAGCCTGGCACTATCCCTTAAATGAGCTCATTCTACCTTCATGTGCTGTCTCTTCTGCTTCAGCACCGACCAACAGCTAGACGCCACCGCCTACGGAATACAAACCAGTACTAAAGATCCAGTTGGTAAATCATTACATTACATACACTATGAGCTGCTGAAACATATGCAGGGCCTTGGATGACTCACCGTCTCTTTGAAGGAGCTGTTGAGCCAACGGTTGTTGACCACATTCTGAATGGAGATGGGCGGATTCTCCAGGTCCTCAAAGGAGTCCATGAGGATGAAGTCCAGGACTATGTCATAGAAATTCAAGTGCTTGACCTGGTGAACAAATTAAACAATTGATTATGAATGCTATTTCTTTTTTCAGCGTGTCATTTTGTGCTGAACTGTTGTATGAATATGACTTGTACCCCACGGGTGGCTAGCTCCACTTCTGTGTTCTCCCAATGCTCTGTGTGCTCCAAGAAGGAAATCATCTCCTCAAACACTTCCTCAAATCTCTTTGGGCTCTGAAAGCCAAACACATGCATCAATTTAGATGGGATCCATGTTCGCATTCAGGACCGTTAGCCTCCTCCACATTAGCAGATGTCCAACCTTCTGAGCTTTGACGATGATGGAAGACAGTATTTTCTTGCCAGTGTCCACCAGAAACGTCCTTGTTGTCCTCTCACTCAAAATAAGCTGGGGATGAAGGAACGCATTAGGATACTCGGTTCATGATGGATCATGGTCCGGTCCATCCGTCAAACCAAACGCTCAGTGAGCATGATATACCTGGCATGCCTGACGCACACAGTGGAGTTTAGCCAAGAAGTCTGTGTCTCCAAGACACTCCAGCAGCTCTGTCCTGGGGAGTGAAGCCAGACAATAGCTTTAGAATAGCTGTTAGGTTGTATTATCTCCCACAAAATAAACCTGCTTGGTTATAAAGAGCAGTACATTGAACATTGACACGCTTCTGTAGTGAGTGTTTGAGCTCTGCCAGATGTCAGAGGTGTCAGCTGTGTGTTGGGTCAGGGGGCTCACTCAATCCCCTAGTAGCCATAGCCAAAAATGCATGTAGGGATTTAAATATTAAATCCCTACATGCTACTACATAAATATTATTACTAATACTTTTTATAATAACAGATCTCTCTCTCTCCCTCTCTGCAAACACAGAATTGTATGAGATCACAGTAAACCACATGTGAAGACACCTTGCGATGTAGTACAGGCTCACTACTGTTTGATAGAGATATAGATCTATAGACAGAACTATGAATGTGTTTGTGGTGGCAGGAGGCAAGTGGGGTCTCTCACCGTAGCACCCTACAGGAGATACTGCCATCCTCGGCCAGCTGCAGAGCCTCCTTGTAGAAGAGCTGGTGGCAGAGAGAGGAGGTGCTCCTCTGCTCCGACAGCTAGGCCAACAAACACAAAACAAAACAAAGGGCTTATGGTTACAGTCAAGCC
Source organism: Laemonema laureysi (assembly GCA_900303225.1). Lineage (NCBI taxonomy): Eukaryota > Metazoa > Chordata > Actinopteri > Gadiformes > Moridae > Laemonema > Laemonema laureysi. Next base: position 2,323 of record OMNS01037652.1, on the reverse strand, counting down.
TGAGGAGAACCCCAATAGTACCCCACACTGATCACAACTGTTGGTACTGTTGGTCATGTTTTCTTAACCCAAAGCGCCACAGCAAATGAAGCTCAGGTTGTTCTTAAAATCCAGTTGTTTGACCAATCAATGGCTGAGCTACAATACACTGCTACAGTACAACAGTTTCAGTGTGTGAACGCTGCAGTGGGTGGATTGAACACGTCACCGGTGGTTTTCCACAATAGGAACTAGCTGGGATACTGTGGGGTGCTGCAGGGGATCTATTCATGGTGACTAATCGCTCTATGAATAGTGACTTCTCCTCTCTCTGCATCAGCCTTGACCCAGTTATTCTCAAGTGTTATTGTTCTATCCATGGTGACCAACACAAGCCAAGCCTTATTACGTTTGATATAATGGCAACAACAGAACTAAATGGCTAAATGATCATAGCACACATAGCTATGCTTGTGCACCACACATCCAATATATTTACTATAGACAAGGGTTGTATTACAAAGGACCACCTATGGAGTTAATGGGCTGGAAGACCTGGGCTATTTGAATCTATTCCCCCTGGTGTGATCTAATCGCCTCAACCCGTGTTGCTGCCTGGAAACATTACACTAATGTCCAGATGTTGTGCCTGATTTCCCCAAAAAGAGCCTTGATTTTATTTTTTGGCAGATTATCCTGTGGTGTGGGGTACGTTCAGATTGTATTTTACTTCCCCAAACCTGATCGGGGTCACACAAGTTAAACTTGTTCAATATTTACTATCCAATATCCTGTTGAGTGGGGGGGAACCCTGAGGACAGCCAAGTACGCAGTGTACGGATTGTCGCGTGGGAAAGACGATCGCTAATTGGGAGCCACACTGACCGGTAATCATAACAGAAGCCATGGCGGCAAATTGAAAGTGTGATGGATTAGCGAAATGTCCAACTGACGCTGCAATATGTACAGTCAAGCCATCTCCATGACTTTGTCCATAGTTCTTTAGTATTTCTTTAGGATGTTCCAAAAAAAATAACGAGTGCAAAAAGCTAGCATAGCATGGACACTGTCCGTCATGTTTGTTTACACTAAATTCAGATTTTTGATCGCAGGATTGCAATAGTGACTGCTTTTGAGAATCAGGACTGGGTTGTTTGATTAACGACCAAAACAGTTCATCATGTTTTCTACATTTTAAAAATCATCTAGTGTGTGCCAGGCATTACTAGATCTCATTTGGCTGACCCGGTATGACACTGGTACCTGGTTGGATTGCTAATTAGTTTGCCCATGTATTTGTTAGATGTAGCAAAGCTGTAACTTCATGACATCAAAGTCAATCCTTCGAAGTCATGAAGTTCATGAAGCAGGAAGTAGATCGGCAGCAAAGCGAGCGAGAACCACGGACATGACACAAGACGGAATGCCCAGCACGGAACTACTGAACCGGCTCCAGCCAGCCGGACGGGTTTAGAGGGTGTGTGGTGACAGATCACGGCTGCAGACTCACCTCCGCCGCCGACACAAAGGAGTCGTTGGAGGCGATGCTGACGCTGTCCCTCAGCCCGCTGTCCTCCAGATCCAGGACACAAACCTCTTCTAGTCTCTCTGGAAGAACACAACACAACAAGCTGATGAAAGCGCTGGTGGATTTCTTTCTTACCCCACAACCTAAAAAACCATGCATGGTGAGCGCAAATGAGCTAAAAGGTAAAATGATATCCGCATGCATGCAGAACATGGAGAAAAATGAAACACGATGCTACTGCTGTTCTCAAGCTGGCTGACTATGTCGCTCCAACTGCTAGTCAAAATCACCCGTTTGATAGCCAGATATAATGCTGAATTAGCCTAGCCTGTATGAATAGCAAGCTTATGTTCCTCTTTAGTCTAATACTCAAACATGCCTAGTAGCCTTATACTGGATTTGTTAATTGGTTTATTATGTATCAAACAAGAATGGGGGAAGAAAAGTGATTTACAGACGATTGCTTCTACCCAGTGGCAGAAGAGAGTGTAGCAGCTCATGGCCCTCACCCTCACTGGAAATAGACTGCTTAATAAAAAACTTTAAAGAAAAACATTTTTACGGTTGAACCATAAACTGAGAGAAGTCTTAACGGTTTTTAAAAATGGATATCACCCAACCCTAGTTTGTGTTGAAGGTTTTTGAACGAGACCATGTCACTATATTAGGTAGCTGGCCATGGCTGTGTGTGCCTGGTCACCAACCCTGGCTGCTGGTGTGGGAGTGGGGCTGGGACTCTCCCAGGGCCCCCTCAAACTCCTCCTGCAGACGGTAGGCTCGCTGCAGCAGGGACTCCAGCTTGTGGATGAACTCAGC
>OMNS01037650.1:2457-14413 GCA_900303225.1 Laemonema laureysi | reverse complement strand
TGTACAACATTATATTGGAAAGTGAAAATCGTGAAAACAAACAATAATATATATGTACAATGGAAAGACTATATAAGTGACGTAACATAACATCTCCCTGTGACCATAGCGTCGCTAACCGTTACCATAACATCTCCCTGTGACCATAGCGTCGCTAACCGTTACCATAACATCTCCCTGTGACCATAGCGTCGCTAACGTTACCATAGCGTCTCCCTTTGACCATAGCGTCGCTAACGTTACCATAACATCTCCCTGTGACCATAGCGTCGCTAACGTTACCATAACATCTCCCTGTGACCATAGCGTCGCTAACGTTACCATTACATCTCCCTGTGACCATAGCGTTGCTAACATTACCATAACCTCTCCCTGTGACCATAGCGTAGCTTACATTACCATAACGTCTCCCTGTGACCATAGCGTAGCTTACATTACCATAACGTCTCCCTGTGACCATAGCGTCGCTAACATGCTGTCAGTTTCTGAGTGCTGGAGGGACAGTGGGACACAGTGTTTTGTGAAATGCAATGCAACGCGTGACGGGACACTTAATCAGCTCAACAAATGCTGCTGTCCATTTAATGGCCGTTAATGAAGTGATGAATAATGGAGTGTTCATGTAAACAGCATTATGTACTCCACCCGGGCACTTAAAAAATCACACAATCAGCCGTAAGGTGCCCAGACACGAGCCACGAGGTGACCTTTTAAGTTAATTTAAACTTTAACATCTCTTTTGAGCTGCCCTGCACTTTATCCCATGTGTTTATCCATCTATATGTTCTATAAACACTGTCATATCCATCCAAATCCATCCATCCAAAGCTTCTCACAGGTTAACACAAGTTTTAATATTTCAATATAGGCTGTCCACTTTTACCATGAAATCCTATAAACCTATTGCCTGGATATACTTGAAGCCTCATTCAAACAAATGGGATCACCACCAGCCCTCAGTACCCCATAGGGACATGGTCATGTAAAGTACTGTCTTGCTAAGTAAATTACTTTATATACAGAGCCCACTAATAACATACATCTTCATATGGACAATAGAGGAGCACTGAAGTGTCCTTAAAAAAACGAACTATGGATTTAACTTGAAGCAGCTCGGCCTGTATCAGCACAATATCATGACGACAGCATACTCACTGAATCTCATTATCGATCTCTTATATGCTGATCAGAGCAACATTATTGAACATGACTTCGTAACTCAGTGGTTGAGTGGTGGCTCATTAACATAACAGGCGATGAGGGAAGACGTGCTGCATTCTTTGTTTGTTGCTCTTTGTGGTGTTTTCTGTGTTTTGTTTGCCAAAAAAATTTTTTTAAATGCCCCCCAAATTGTCCCAGAAAAGTCTGCTGTTCATATCAATTACACATACATTATAAACGATATTAAACTAAACTAAATGCGATAAACATATCTTGTCTTGTCAAAGTACAGTGATCAAGCTCTGAGATGTACCTGGTGGTAGTCTCAGGCTTGGTTGTGTAGAAGCTTGGCGATCTGTTATTATACATAATTGTACCACACTTTTCCTGTACAACAATAGGAGCCATGTCAAAAATGAAGCTGCAATCCCAGAACAGGAGCTGGGAGACATAATTGGTAAATAAAAGCCTGGTAGCATCTCAGAGACGACCATGTCTGTTGTATTCTCTCAACCTCTCACCCCGCAGTATGCAGTGGTCCCACCACCTTCCCAGGATGTTGTCTATGGGCTGAGCAGACAGGACAAGTGAAAATCCCAAGAACAAAGGCGCTGAATGTGACTTGTGTGGAAACACAATGGTTCATTACTCTGCCTTTATACCACGGTCTGGGGGAATACTCTTTTCTGATTGGCCCGGCAGGTGTGTGTTAAAACCGCGTATTACACACATAGTTTGGCTCCTCCATCACCGTTGTATGACATGGTGTGATCCTTTTTGAACACAATAACCGTCATATCAATCATACTGCGAGACAATTCAGACCTAAAATCAAGCTTTACTTTAATACTTTGTAAGGGGTTACAGTGATGGAGCCACAACCTTCGCTTAAAGGGACGATAATTATTCCTTGTCATGACAATAGTGAGCTCTTGCCTCATAACCTTTTGATTTTGAGTGCAAAACTTTCACCAAAAATTATTTTGCCACAGGCAGGATGGATTCTGGTTTAATGCCTTATGGTCTTGGTCCTTTGGCTTGCTTCTATGTTCCTTCTATATGTTCCTGACATCTGGTGAGCCACATACCTGCTCTTTGGGGTATCTGGACCAAGTCTCCCACAATGGACAATCCCACCATGTTCTTGCCAACTATCTCTTTCAGCTCCTTTGGTTACTTTCCTTGCAAGCCTTTTATATTATTACATAGCCTTCAACCGAACAACAGGCTACTCTATGGCCATAGATTCCACCAATCTAAACACTATAATAATTGACAAGATATCACCATAATAACTCACTGGAAAAAGCACAGCAGAGCAGTTCTTTCCCAGAGATAAAATTGCTTAGTATATGTCTTGTTTAATTATGCGTGTCCTATGGTTTATGCCACAAGGATTCCCCGAATCAATCAGGGAACAGATGCCCTGATTGGTCAGAAATGAGCCGGGAGTGGTTAAAAATCGAAATTGTCTCGTACAGAGGCGGTTGCTAGCCTCGTGAGACCCTCCAGATATTCAACTTTGTGCATCACAATGAATATCAATCTGGCCTTGGCTGGACAGCAATTGATTTCCACATATGGACGCGGCTTTACGTTGTTCAAAAAACTCCAGCCAATCTGATTAAATAACTACAGCTCTTCCTCTCTCCGCTCGAATTCGGTTGGAAGTAAAGCAAATAAAATTCTGAAAATAAATGTTTATGATTGTTATTCAGTCTATTTAAACAGTTTTGATTGCTCCGTCAATTGCTACGCTTTCCTCAGACACCATCATTGTTTTGAAGTCCAGCAGCGCTCTTTGTTCATCATGAACTAAAACTCCCTCCGCCTTGTGCTGATTGGTCCCATCATTTTAAAAAAAAAGAGACTTGCAACGGGTGTGAAGCCAGTGTGAGTGATCTGCAGAGAGAAACTGAATGTGAAATCGCAAGATCAAGGGTGGTCTCACGAGGCTAGGCAGGCGCAGTGAACCAGAGCAGATATTTTCAGAGAGCATTTCACTCACAAACTTGAGTGAAAGCCACAGTGGTGGCCCATATCACAACGACAAATTGGAAAACACAATGGAAAATCACAAAAGACAAAAAGTGTTTACCTGCCGCTCTCACATGTAAACATGAGCGCTACGGATGATTCAACGTTTGCGACATTTGCCAGAGATTATTTTGATGCAGGGCATACATATGAGGGTGACACTTCATATGCTGTCAACTTATCACTGTGAGTATGCACACTCTGAAGACACGTTTAAAAGAAGCAGGGTTGTGGAAGTGAGACGTGCCATTCTGACAGCTGCGTGGGCCAACTGTTCAGCTATGGGACTATGTGGCAAGTACTACAAGCTACGTGTCGCAGGTGATGTAGTGATGAGATGGTTGAAACAACTAAATGGGACAAGGGACAGATTTGCATGTAGTTGTTGCTGCAGTAGTTGGTCAGCTGGCTGCTGTGCATTAGATATCAGGCAAAGTAAAAAACATCAACAAGGTTAGCAATGCTACAACTTTTTTCTGATGATTGTGAATTTTGCATTGGACTCATAACATATTATAATACGTTGTTTTGCATGTTAGAGCTTCCACGATGAGGGGATTGCTGGCTCTAACACTCCAGAACCAAGCACATCATCTGAACAAAGAGAGACAGGGCCAAGCAGAGAGGACAGGTCTGGGTCCAGGGCCAAGCAGATAGGACATGTCCGGGGTCCAGGGCCAAGCAGATAGGACATGTCCGGGGTCCAGGGCCAAACAGAAAGGACAGGTCCGGGTCCAGGGCCAAGCAGATAGGACATGTCCAGGGTCCACGGCCAAGCAGAGAGGACAGGTCCAGGGTCCAATTGCCAAGCAGAGAGGACAGGCCAGGGGTCCAGGGCCAAGCAGAGAGGACAGGCCCGGAGTCCATGGCCAAGCAGATAGGACATGTCCGGGGTCCAGGGCCAAACAGAAAGGACAGGTCCAGGGTCCAGGGACAAGCAGAGAGGAAAGGCCAGGGGTCCAGGGACAAGCAGAGAGGACAGGCCCGGGGTCCAGGGACAAGCAGAGAGGACAGGCCCAGGGTCCAAGGTGAAGCAGAGAGGACAGGCCCGGGGTCCAGGGCCAAGCAGATGAAGTGAGAGGGAGGGCAACCAGCAGGGATGAAGTGAAGGCAGAGGACGGGGAGGTCGCAGTGTGAGAAACCAAGGAGCAGATGTTCTCGGACAAGATGACATACGTCGAGTTCAGGATCTGCAAGCTCAAAGGATTGCAGATGAGCAGGTATCCATTACAACAGCATATTCATTTTGATATTTTTCTCTCTCCAATCACTACAACTCTGTCTCAGTCTGTGGATATGATGGCCAGTGGCTTCTCTGTGTATGTATATTGACCTGGCATGTACTGTGGACACACAAGTCCTCTTAGAGGACAATAAAGCTCTGTTCAATAACAATATCTAATCATGTTGATGATCTATTGCTATACAGGCCAGAAGTCAATCACATAATGTCCAAATGTGATATGTATTTTTACATATAGCATATTACCGATATACAATATATTATATATAGTATTTCTGTATATATACTATAACTTATATATACAATATATAATTAACAGGAAGGAAGGAAGAAAAGGCGTGTCCAGAGGTTTCTTTCTAAACACAGGTCAGTGTTGGCTGACAGGTCAGGCTGTCCATGTGGCATCATAATCATATGGGTGCCATAGCGATCTTCTGTTGTTTTGGCAGTGATTGTCCTTTAGAAAGAATTACATATCTGATAGTAATTACTGCATTTCAAAGACACCCACATTATTGTCAAAGAAAGATAACTACGACTTGGCTGTATTTTATGCAGTGACAAACATTCATCACAGTTTTCAATGTCATACCTATTGTGGGATCCAAGTATTATTTGGATATATTTTATATTGCCCATAAATAGCGTAGGCCTCTGTTATATCAAATGTGCTCATTCATTTGTCACATTCAATGTCATTGACAGTCATTTGAATCGTTAGCAATTGTAGTTTGAGAGTTAGCAACATTTCAGTTTCAGAGTCATTTGCATAGGCCTCCTGGTTCTGCCCCTCAGTAGCAAGCAAGCCTAGCCACAGGACAGCTCTCTGGAGGTCTGCCCATGTAGCTGTAGTCCTTCTCCACCTTTAGTGTGTACAAGCTCCTCTTCCTGGACTTCTTGCTGTACACCTTGCAGTGCCTGGCACAATAGAAAGGAATTTAGGCTTAGTGAAATGTTCATAATACCTTACATTGCACAGGAGTTTGCATTTGTAAAATTCCATCAACACACTAAATCAACACCATGCATTTTGTTGTCGTTACAAACTAAACTGCATTTCGTTGTCTCTGTACTCTTACTCTGTGCAATGGCAATGAAGTTGAATGTAATCTAATCTAAAAAAGGTGTATGTAGATGTATTTGTCATACTCCTTGATCTGCCTTGACTCAGCGCCTATACGTTTAATGACTAAAATGCATAGGAGTACTAATAATACAACATACTGAATTGAGCCATTCGCTTTTCTCTTGGCTGGTGTGTGGATGCGGTGACTGTAGTGCTAAGTTATGGTACTAGGCTACATTACCATATTTGTAAAAGTCAAAGCCAATGCTTAGTGCCAAAGCACTAAGGGTGCCTTTCACACCTGAGCTGTTACGGTCCATCTGAATGGCACCCTGGAGCATTTCCCCCAATAGTACGGTTCATCTGGGGCGGTGCGAACGCTCATTTGAACTCTGGTGCCGACCAAACAAATAAACTCCGGTCTGCTTCCGAGTGAATTACGATTCGGGACGGGATCCGAACCAACTATGGGAAGCGAACCAAAAAAAAATAAAAAGAGTGTTATGTGTTGAAGGTGATAAGTTTTTCCATGCACTAGGAAACCAATATCGAGTCAGGTAGACAAAAAAGAAAAATGAATCATGGCAGACGTGGAGCATTGAGGAAGTTAAAGCCCTTAGTGAAATATGGTCTGATGCTCACATCACACAGATCGCTTGTGGAAACACACAAAAACACTTCGAAATTATGTAAATTATTTAGGCCAAGTGACGGAATGTCGCACGTCATTCTGTCAAGAAGCTTCGTCAACAATACGATCGGGAGGCGTTTGTTTGACTCGCCTAACAAGTGTCCAGCGTGAACCTTTTATACAGTCTATGGTGTGAACGCTAGCTGAACAAATGAAAAAGTATCAACCTCACCCCTGAATCGGACCGACTTTATTAGGTTTCCGAATTATAGGTTTTGAAAACGTAACGTAACGTAAGATCAATACCATCAAACCACACTTACTCACAACTGCAATGGAGACACACACACACACAGAGTGTGCACATGTAGGTAGGTAGACAGGCAGGTAGACCGTCTGATCATTCCATTCGGGCAGAATGAAATGATTGGACGGGCTTATTACAGGCCTGCTTCTAAAATAAATTGCCCGCCCTCGCTTTAAAGAGAAGAACGGTGGGTCCGTAGGCACCTACCTTTTTGCGGTATAGGAGATAATGTTGTTGTGTTTTCGATTTGTTGTTGTGTTTTTCTGATTTGTCGTTATTTTCTTTTATTGTTCATTTGATCTGCAGTTTGTCGTGTTTTGTGATTTGCGTTGCGATTCCCTATTTGTCGCTGTGATTTCCTATATGCTGTTATGTTTTTTGATTCGTTGTTGTGTTTTCCCATCTGTGGTTGTGATTTGCACTTCAGGGCCAACGTACATAGCTGACGGATGGCTATGGCACTCCTTAAATACATCTTTAACTTACAGCTTTAATTCAGAAATAGAGGAAACAAACCTCTTGTTATTCGACTTTCTATTCCAAAATCCAAAATTAATTATATTCGGGTACACAGACCAGTTTGGATCGGATTAATTAATAGTAGTTCTTGTAGTTTTTTTTCTGTATGGTGCTGGCACTCTGAACATTGCTACTCTTTAACCAGGTTGTGTAAAGATGGTGGAGAGAGAGGCAGTCAAGGCTTGAGAGGCTGCCAAATTAATATGGGAAAGATTAAATAATATATTTTTTAACGGATAGTGACAAAACAGAGAGGAGCTGCATTTGGGCAGAATAGCTGGTCTACCAGTTATTGTTCCTCACAGACCACAGGTCTATTTTAGATTAAAAAAGAAAGAAAAAAACAATAGCTACAGAACACAGCAGGTGCAGAAAAGGGGTGTCAAAATAAATCGCTAAGACAATGAAGGAAGGTTTACACTCAGTTTTTTTGCTGCTAACCTTTTGCTGCTATTCTTTATTGCACATTAATTTTATCTTATTTTGTCTTTATCTTTGCTGTTTTGCCCACTGTGGCTGCTCTAACACCTGAATGTCCCTTTGGAGATGAATAAAGTTTTATCTATCTATCTATTTGGTCAGCAGAACAGGGCTGGTTATGTTTTGTCATTTTTCTCTAAAGCAATTCATCCATCTTCCACCATCTCACTACTGTGTATCCCAGGTAATGCCCTCTTATAACATGTTCTCCTTTGGCCAAGTGAGGAATTCCCCTTTTGTACTTGACTGTAGTGTTCCCTGTAGTACCTGCAGGGAACCCTTTGTTTGTACCATCTGCTTTATATTCTGCCTTCACAAAGTGGGAAGATGTTGGTGTCCATACTATTGGGGACCTTTGAGTAGATGGGACATTTCCCTCTGTTCTGCAACTTCAAGTCCAATACAATCTCCCTAAGAGTCCTTTTTTTCGTCAGGGACTATGTGAGGAGATACTTGCCCAACTTTGAAACAGCACCACCCCTCCCGGTTTGATGGACTTTGTAGCCTGGATAGCAGGGAGAAGCAGCTCATATCTTCACTGCATTAATAACAAGTTGTGCTAACATGTTGGGAGCCGGGATCAGGGCTGCAGATTGGGGATGCTTGTTGGGAAAGCACACTGGGGCGTATCCACTCATGCTCAGCCATCACAAGGCTCCACCTCATACCGTTTAAGATCATTCACATATTACTCTACTCCAAAACAAGGCTACATAAAATCTTGCCACAAAATTGAAAATGGACAACTTACTCAGTCTGATGTTTTCAGAATGCTATCAGGCATCCTTTTAGACAGAACTGCAACCTGACCCCTTGGTGGTGCTTGGAGTCTTTTAGGGGGAACTTTGCCACTTTTCAACCGGCTTTGTATCATTTCAATGTGGGTAGTATATGCAAATTAATAATGTTTACCTTTTCACGCCATATTGCCTGCGCGCAGATCTCCCCGCTATTTTTGTCCCATCTTACCCCAACTCTGTCATTAACTCATTAATTGGGGGAGTTGGGGTAAGATTTTGCATCTTCAGTGAGCGGCCCGTAAACACAGAGAGCATCGGCAACAACTGCAGGTGTTTTTCACAAAAAAAATTGGCAAAGTTATCCTTTAATGATCTTCCAAGTCTGCAAAAACCTCAAAGACAATTTCTTGTCTTACGCAGCAAACAAACTGGTATTAATGTTCTGGAAGAAGACAGAGGGCCCTTCAGCTAAGTTGTGACTTGGTGAAATGACAAAACTTGTACACCTGGAGCGGATAAGATTTACTTTATCAGACAAAGTGTGTCAGTTTGACAAGACTTGGCAACCCGCCTTCTTTCTTACTTGAATAATATAACCTCAAGACAGTTAGTGTAACCATACATAACTGATTTGGGGAACGACGTTGTAGGAGCAGTTTGTGAGTTGTTTGTTTTTTCATTTCTGTCAAAAAAAACATGAGAATGTTTCCGTGAATCATTTTTGTACACCTTGATTTTTGAAGAAGCACATTTAAAGAAGAATCACCCCTTTGACAGGTAAACTACTTGGGGACATACAAAACATGCTCTTTTTTAAAACTTGAATAATTCATGATTTCCATCAACCTGTGACCAGTCAGACCAGAGTGACGATGATGTTATATACAAACACCATCAAATGAACTCCAAATTACCTATTAACTTAACTACTAGGTAGGAGAACACCGGACAGCATTTTATCACCTGGTGGAGATCTGTTGCACCACCACGGCTGACCGGAGAAGCTCTGACACCAAACACCAAATGCGTCCCACGATGACCAAGAGAGCCACAACCAAAACACCTTTGGTTTGGCAAATTTCAAAATAATAACTCACTGACTAGTTCCAAGTAGCAGAGGTCATCCAACATATACATAACAATACAACAATCTCCCGTCATCTGCTGAAGAGTGTCGGGCTGACATGGAGGAAGCCACACTATGAGATGTTTAAGGAAAGGAAAGTCTGCCTCTGCATGTTGTGTTTATCAAACCTAGCAAGCTGGAAAACTGTGGATGTAATAACTCCTAGCTCAATAGCAATTGAATGTGGCTGCAATTAAATGGAAATTGCCCGTTAGGGTTCCAATAAAATAATGAACTAATGTCTTTTATCAGTGTGGTTTTGTCTCTTTGTTGAAATATGCTGTAGTGATATAGTGATCGATTCTCGCCTGCTGGGCACTCCACAGTTTGATCACCTCATCTATGCTGAGGAAATACGTCAAATATCTCAGCTATAGATAGGAGGCCGAATTGTCCTCATCTTTAAAGGAAAGTGTGCGTGCGTGTGCGTGCGTGTGTGCATGCGGACATTGAGCTGCGATTGCTATTGAGAACTGAATAAAATAAAAACGAACGTTCTGGTCATACGAACAGGCGTTGAATCACTTTGCCATCATCAACGCCCTATTTAGGCCTATAGGCTACTGCTACTGCGTAACAGTGTGGACAGGTACTTTGGAGACCCTACGCGCCCACGCGTAGATGATGTCATGTAACCCACTCCCCACCCTCCGATGATGCCTGCTCGTTCGCAGCAGGCATCTTCCCCCTTCCACTAAACTTTTTTTAATTTATTATTTTTTTTAATGTATTTTTTCCCGACCCGCACTGTCTGTCAGCATCGCAGCTTCACATTCGGCGTCACCTATTCGCGCAGGAGCCGTGATGAGAGGAGTGGATGTAGTCCACGGCGGCTCCTGGAGACACGGCGGCGGAACGACGCGATATCCCGGGTCCCGCAGTGAGCTGCTACTGACTGCTGGCTGCTCTATAATAACAGCTCCGCGTTGAGGACCGAGAAAGAAGAGGCTACTGTAGCGTGCGACGTGGACGGTCCGGCAGCATGCGGCTCCTGTTGAGTGTTCTGTACCCCCTGCTTTCGCTCGTGATCTTCGGATTATATCCCTCTATGGTGAGTGTGTCTTTTTCCCCCCTACACTACACTGTTGTTGTGAAACTGATAGAGAGGGTCCCCGTTTAGATTCATTCATAAACGGAGTGGAAAGTGCCTGGCGACCCCCTGTCTACCTTTCTTTCCTAATAGCATCAATTGTCTCACTCTCCATGCAGTCGGATATTTTCCTTTGCTGGGGCATGATACACTTTTTGTCCCTTGCGAAGAATACAGTCTAATAATTAATTTGGGTTATATTAAAATTGTATTATGGGCTGACGTGTCTGGCTTGACTGAGTACTATTCTGAATAGTTTAACCAAAAGACTGCGATAGCTGGGGACAGTCTCAAAAAGTTATATTAAATAGTGACAAAGGCCTGCTTCCATGGATGCAATACATTATGTTACGATAAAACCTGCGCGTCGTTTAAACTAACCATTTAACATAAACCAAATCAGATTTTCTGATAGGAGAACACGTAATACCTCGGAATGTAACTACATATCGTCCTGGTGCAATTGATAACTGGGGCTACGTGTTTAGTACCCCATGGTCCCCGGGGAATGAGGCATAAATCAATAGGTAGTATCAGTAGTATATATGATCGTCTGGTCACAGGCCACTGGAGCTGTCCTCTACCGCTGGTGCTGAGCTCTTTATAGGCTAGAGGGAAACACACTAGTATACAATTAGCTTTCTATGTGGTCCACAGGTGAATTCCTAGCTAAGTATTCACAGTCGTGGTGCCACGTTAGAAAATGAAGCAAATCACATGTGGTTTTTATTTTGGAAACGAATGCATTTATTTTCCATCATCCAGGCATGAGCTCCATCTACACGACGCGTGTGTTGAGTTGTGCTCATTTTGTATGATTGGATGAGCGCCTGCACTCTGAACTGATTGGGGAATGGTGGAGCGAGAGCCGAATGCAAATGTCTTTTATGTCATGCTCTGGCGTGGCCTCACCGTGTTAAAGCACTAAATGATTGAAAATGCTAACCTTTTACGCTGTTACACTACACTGGATACAATTATGAAGGAAGCTGTCTTTCAGCGACATGCCCGTGTAGGCTCCACGTCTTGTTTGTCTCTGTGTAAGGTATAACCATTGTTATACTCCAGCGTCCCAGCGTATAGAGGCCATGTGAATCTATTTCCCCTCGAGCATAGCCTGCCTACTGACCAGCCATGCTTAATGACAACACAAAGTACTTATTGCAGCAAGTAGGTGTCCATGTAGCCCAGTCTTACATTTCGTGTTGACATAATAGCCAATAACACTGGAACATGCTGGCAACACACTGACTGACTTCATGTTGCATTGTGGGCAATTAAGGCAGTTGCCAAGAATTTTCTCACTAAACTGTGTGTGTGTGTGTGTGTGTGTGTGTGTGTGCGTGTCTCTCTCTCACCCCGTGTTTCTCTCTCTCTCTCTATCCCTCTCTCTCTATCTCTCACCCTGTGTTTCTCTCCCTCTCTCTCTCTCTCTCTCTCCCATCTCTCTCTGTTCTTCTCTCTCGCCCCTCTATCTCTCTCTCTCTCCCATCTCTCTCTCTCTCTCGCTCCTCTAGCTCTCTCTCTCCTATTTTGTCCTCTCTCAATCTCTCCTC
>OMNS01037646.1:0-11683 GCA_900303225.1 Laemonema laureysi | reverse complement strand
TGCATGGTGAGAGGAGGGAGGGGGGAGGGGGGGGGGGGGGGAGTCACACACATCATCAGCTACAGAATTCGAGGGCTTCCTGTCGTTAAGTGTGGCAAAGTTCATCCTATCCTAAACCGTTTTGATTTGTATGATTTTAATGAACGATATGTTCATTGAAAAGCCTAAACCAACTCTGAAAGCAAGGTCCCATGCTAGCAGTTGTTCAAACAGCAGTGAAGAAGAGAAGGCACCCTGAGAGAGGGCTGATTATTTACCTTGGGAGATTAAGAGGTGGGGGGGGGGTTAGGCTGCTCAAGCCCCTCGCGTTAAACACAGCATCCCATTGGCTGATGAAGGCCCTTCAGCCCAAACAGAAGAAGTGGAATGTGGAAGACCTCATGAAAAACACAAACGGTGGAGGAGCAAGCTCCAGAGATCTGCCCGTGTCAGCTCCTCAGAACACTGCTCTGGGAGGCAGATGGCCGGTTGCCTTGTTGTGCGTGACCACATGCACAACATTTAGAGAAGTGAAAGACAAGGGCCTTATGAAATGTTCTGCTCTTCGCTGGTTCATGTCTGCTAAACAATGTACAGCCTTGTTATGGTGTATGTGTCTCCATCACATGTAAGGAGTCAATGTGTGTCGTAAAATGAGGAAACATGTTAACTCCACAAACACAGTTCACTACATCCTAGAGAGAGATGTATATGCCGTGATGGAGGCTCCTGATTTGGCAACCCTAACCCAAGCACACTTCCTGTATAGTCATATGGGACACATTCGGTGGAAATAACAACACTGCAAATCTGCTGTTGCAATCGTTTGCTATATGACTAGAGTGACACTTGAACAGAGGACAAACAGACAGACAGACAGACAGACAGGCAGGCAGACAGACAGACAGATAGACAGATAGATAGACAGATAGATAGATAGATAGATAGACGCAGGTCTTTATGTAGCCTAGAGATTTGACTCTTCTCCCTGTATATTTGACTCCACCACCCAACATCTCGACTATCCCAGCGGAGCAGATCCCCGTGAAGTTGCGGAAAGGTCACCATTCACATCTAATCAAAAAAAATATCCATTCCCATAATATGGGCTACGTATTACATACTGCAAAACAAACGGTTTAGAAATGCGTTGTTAGTTGAGTGGATAATAGAGGATTTACGTTACCTTCCATTACTTCGTAATGGTGAAGCAACGAGCGGCCACTTTCTATGCCGTTACCGTTACAATGCAGCCCCATAAGTCCCGCAAACATGTTGGTTGTCCACCAATGTCCGGCTAGTAGCCGGTAGGCTTAATGAAAGAAAACTCTTGGGCGCACAAACAACGTTCAGTCAAAAAAGAATGAATCCATAATTGTGCCGGGCGATGCCTTAGGGGGCCACACTGATCTCATTTCCGTTGTAGAAAAGTAGAGTTGCTATTCTTGTACTCTACGAAACAGTGTGAAGAAGCTCACACACTATTACAAACATGTAGCATACTTGTCGCAGTATAGTCCCATTGTGCGTAATCTAGCAGGCAAAAGCATGCCTACTTTTCTCTATTGAAACACGCAAAAAAAAAGTCAGCCCGGATAAACAGATGGAGAAACGCGGCGTTTACGCAAAACTTAGAAATCCACTTAAGACAGAAGCCTACTATGCTCTGCCAGTCCGACCAGCAGCGTAGAGATACGCCGCCGTTGTGCTGATGATGTTGATAAATCCCTCGGGAATTGCAGTAACATGGCAGAATGGCCGTTATTCCTGATACACGTCGGCCCGTTATGTGTCGTGTTGGAACAGCGAGGAGTTCCTACGTGTGATGGAATTTGACTCCTCCAGACCGCCTTCTGATGGCAACAAGTCAACTGACCAATACGCCGCCGTTGTAGTTGTTGTGTTTTCGTTATTATGTTGTGGACATTTCGTATTGTGTTGTTATGTCATTTGATTGTATGCAGTCCACTTAGGTAGTCTGGATATTGGCCATGGAAAAATATCGTGACAGCAAGCAAAACGAGTGTCTTTTATCTCCCATACCGTCCTCCCAAATCCCTTCTCTATATGTTCTTCCCGAACATATAGAAAGATTAGATGTAGGTTATAGGCACAGACATAGTTATAACGAATGACAATACTGGAGGGTTGCATGTTCTCTGACGCCAGTCAAGAGTTTGTTGGTAAACAAATAATCCTATTTAGGAATTCAAATTGACCGCCAATATGCCGAGACGTATATAATTAACAAATTAGAGTGCTTTTTTTATGACAGTGCTGTGATGATCACTGCACATGTCAGGTTGGTAATACTATGGTTTACTTTATGGTTAAAAATAGGGCATTTATTTTAAAATGAAAATCTCCACACCGGGCTGTGGAAGAATAATCCAAGGGTGCACTATACGTATTGACCACAGCGCGGCACCATAAGACAATACACAAACCCTTATGCCTACTTGTAGCGTGAAACAAGGAACACTGTGACTAAATGTTAACCACCAGAAGAAACACGCAATACTTAATCTACTCATATCCATGGTAATATATGATGATACAGATATTCCTGTTGTGTTTTAATAATTTAATAATCAACCGAATACATCTCACTTGCTCCGTCATGGCTGCATGTGACATATACCTTAAACTAGAAATTATTTGTACTTGATACAACATCTGGGCCCTGTTTCAATATACTGGATTTCAAGGTTAACCGGATATGTCAGAATTCAGGGAAAGCCATCATTTTTGGTTTCAAATTCCAAGATTAGACTCAGTTCAGTTACCATGGCGACTCATGCTGTGAGCCTCACCTGGAGCACGAGATAACCCCGCCCACTGCTGCAGTTGCGACTCTTTCTATCGTCTCATTGGTCTAGATAATGGAGTGGAATGGTTATATCCCAAACTATTGTATTCCAAGCATTTTTCCTCGTTCTTAGGAGTAGTTTACCTTAATAATCAACTCAAAGTAATACACATACACAATACGTAAAAGTGTGTTAACCCATGCCTACAGACACTTCTGAACGATGACTTACTTTTTTTCGGACCTGCGGTGTATTTCGGGGCGCAGATCATCTAGCGCGCACCCGCGCGCGCGTGTGTGTGTGTGTGGGTGGCCTGGCAGGGGCCCTGCTGGAGAACCGCTATTATGTATGCAGTGAGGAGAGTCCAACGTTGGTGGGCTAGCACGTAGGAGTGAGGGTAGGAGTCAGTAAAAAAGCACACCATTTTGAAGCCCTGGCCACAGATTTTATTGACAACATTCACATTTCAATGCAAAAACAACCAAACATTGTGTTGTGATCAAACTTTAGATGGCAACACTGAAGCTATCCTTCTTTCAAAAGAATTCATTTGGCAACACATGAAACAATGAACATTAAAGAAAAAAAACAATAATAAAAAAAAAATGCTCATTAACAATCGCAGCTATGCCACCTCTAGGCCACGCCCTCATCACCGTCCATCACGGCGTCTCGGCTGGCGAACACGTCGGCCAGCATGTGTTTGGGGATCTCGGAGCCGCGGACGCGCAGCGCGTAGCAGGCGTCCTCCACCTTGGCCAGGCTCTGGCGCAGCGTGTGCAGCTTCTTGGACACCTCGTAGGGCCCCGTGTTGCCGATGTACGAGAAGCCGTCGTGCACCTGCCGCAGGAACTGGCTCAGCTGGAAGGGAGTGTCGATGTCGCCGTTGCCCACGCTGCCGATGCACATGCGCATCAGCTCACCTGTCAGGTCGGCCACGCCCAGCAGGTAGTCGGATGGTATCACCTGGAAGGTGAGCACTGGCGTCGTGGTTTCCTGTGGCGGAGACGCGTGCAGACGATGTGACAAATAAGTAACTAGCGAGTAACTCGTAAATAACTACTCGGTACTCCCATTGTTCAATTAAATGACAAAGTGGTCTGAAACTCGTGTGTCTGGGAGATCAAGATAATGCAGAAGTCATGCAGTCTACTCTACAGATATAATAACTAGCGCAAACACACTTAAGCAGAAGCCACAGATGCAGGAGAGAGCTTTTAAAAAATTACCTTGGAGTCCATAGTCTCTGCTTTAGTGAACACCAGTCTGGCATTGATCTCCTCCAGGCTGATCAGGGTGCGGTGGCGGATATAATGCTGGAAAGAGACGGCCTCCACATACTCTTGGATTCCTGACACATACAATTAAAAACACCAACAAATAAGATTAACATTTGGAGCCAACCCTGTTTTTATCTGGATTAGAGAATGGTAGCAGATAAAATACTGAAAGGTCTTCTGAAACAATTATCTTATATAAACTCGTATGAACCCAGAGGCTACCTTAAAGTGAAATATATACAACTCCATATCAATTATTAGAATTCCAGCATATTCTCTGTATTTTTATTGTATTTTAAACACACTAGAAGCTAAAAGGAAAATGTCTTTACCAATGGAGGTTACGTTTAGGAGTATAAATACGCAATATCAGATCACTGCTACCTCCAGCTCTGCGTCGGGGGCTGGACCGAGGATGTGCATGTTGTGTGGATGGCCAGCTGACATGACTCCTCATTTGTTTTTGTGCCGCTGTGCAAACAATGAGCCGATAATCGCAGGACGGAAGACTTTGTGTCCAAAGTTTACTTTTGAGCGTGGTGACTGAACATCAAAGCACCTTCTATCTCCCCGGGCCCTCAGCACGAGACCTCAGTGCTTCACCCTCCCCTGCTCTGCTCCGACCCAACCCCCCCCCTGTAAGCCGCGTTCACCGTGTACTCCTCAGGTTACCTTTCAAGTTCCTACATCACGCCACTTTAAAAAAATCTGCCTTGTTCTGGGAATCTGATCTGCAAAGATCTGAGGTAGACACCCCTTATTTTCCTATGATTGCTGCCAGAGGCTATTCCCATTCCCATCAGGATTTTACACATTTTGAACTTGAGCGTTGTCCTCATAAGACCTAACAGACCTCACTCACCAAACAGCCATGTTGGTTAGTTGGGTGGGTAAACCTAGAATCTTTGGAAACCATCAAAACTCAAGTTATTCCGTTATTTTTAGTTCTGCATTTCATTTCCCCACCAAATGTAGCATTCAAAAGGCATTTTGAGTTTAGTCGTCACGGCTTGTTCAAAGATTCTATCAGGGTTACTCATCCATCTAACCAACATGGCCACGAGGTGCACGCTCTATTGGGAGGAATAACAAACCAGTAAATCAATCATTGTATTTAGTCACCAACGTAAATGTGCACGTGCAGTCTGGCACGTACAGGTTTTTGCAGCGAAATTCGGTCGCGGCTATCATATTCCAGGAACTGCACGCCCTTTTGTTTGTATGGTGACTAAAGAACCACGTACACAAGCCCCGAACCACGTAGCTTGGTATCAGGGCTGTGCTGCAAAGCTCACGTCGCTGCGCCGTTATCAGCGACTCCTTGTAATGTGCCTCGTTTCAAAGCGGCCACACAGCCATCTCGTGTGGGATGCAGACCGCTTGTCCAGCCGTGATTATCTAGCCGAGATTGCCCCTGTATCAGGGCCCGCTCTTAACCTAATAAATGTGATAAGAAACACCGCCATGTAAATAAAAATGAAGTCTCTAATTGGTGGGAACTGCCACTGGTCACGTCGCATGAGTATTCATAGCCGCAATCTATAAATGACTTCCCTAGCTTAGTAGATAATAGCCTAACTCCCACTAATGTGTTTTGGTGTTTTCGGCCCTCCCCGGCCCCCACCAACATCTTGGCCTTACAAGCCAGAAACAGATTCTACCAAGTAAAGAGATTTATCAACAATCCGTACTCTCACTAAATTGAGTAGTGTCAAACATTACTCGATTTAGAATAGGAGTGATTTAAATCCTTATTACACCACGTTACACATCCAGTGAATCGCAGCAATAGTCGTGGTTAAATGTGCTTCAGTTCTGCAGATGCAGTTCTATGTTCCATTCATAAATGCCGCTTTTAAATTTGAATACAACAATAACAGAACAAACACCAACAGTTTATGTACAACAGTACATAAGCTGTTGATAGGCCTCGGCTTCCTGGCTGGGGACAGCATGAAGTTTTTCATTAGCCAGCCAAGATCTTATCTGATCTTATCTGGAGTATTGTGAATGGGATAGGATGTGACCAACTCTGTGCCATGTAATTACTGTTAGCAAAGAGCTATTGGACAGAATGTGAATGAAAAACATTTACGAAGGGTAAGTTGAGTTGTTGAGTATGTTGTGTGACAAATAAATGATCAGCTGATACATTCTGCTGATAATTGTCAAATAAGAACGAAGACAAAGGATGGTTCAAAACGCTATATAAAATGATTCTGGAACAAATCAATTTAGTGTAGCCTACTTTATTCATCCCAAATGGGAAATTAGGGTTACAGTACATGTATTGCCCCTCAGCAGTTGGCTGGGGCAACTCAGTGGTAATAACTGATGCAGTCTCCACCAAGATGTCCTGTTCTTTTTAATGCATCAATGTGTCGCAAGGGAAATGATTGGGGATTGTTAAATGTCAAGGCTTTTTTTAAACATAAGCATCAATGATTAAAAAAAGGTATCAAAAGATGGTGAGAATGACATGACAAATATGACATGTGACAATATATCAACTCACCAGCGGTAAAGGCTCTGTGGAACTGGTATATGTCCTCCCCTCTCAGCTCTTCTGCTATTTGGGCAATCTTCTGCCTGACCACATCCAGCTTCACATCTGATTCCTTTAGAATGCTCTCCACATCTGGCACACTGCAAACCAATGCAAATGTGCATAACCTTATTGTAGCAAGGTTTGTTTTTCGGTGTCATGTATATATGCCACATGTATTAGACATTTTATAACAAAGTCAACATGCCAATTTATTAGTCTACTGTTGAATGACAAAGCTCTATGCTCCCTTACTGCCAACAAGTGAATGAAATTGAAAAATAAATTGATTAAATCTAAGAATGATTACTGTGTAATGATTGTTGTTTATTGAAAGGGCCAGTCTACCCTGGACTGTTCCAACTGCTAGGCTTATCTATCAATCATGCATCATGGCTTGTGATGTCACTATAGCAATAACACTTTTAGTCACGTGACAATTTGATACGGCTTGTAATGGCTAATCACGCTCACGCCTGGTGGTAAAGCAGGGGCCCTTTAAGATATGAATATAGATATTAAGAGCAGAAACTATGAATTATGCCCTTTTTTGTCCTTTGAGAAGCGAAAATGGCACGACATGCCATTGTTCACCGAAGCACATGCAGTGATAAGGTTGGTTCCATCGAGCATGTACAACATGTTCAATCAACTATTGTATCGCACGACAGTTATTATTATTAATTATTATGTACATTATAAGTTGAATCCTCAAACAATGCACAACAATACAAATATCGTATCGAAATACCTGGTTACTCTGTGTAAGAGAAAAATTGTCCTCTTGCTTTCAATGGTGATATCTCTGCTGATCTTGACAAGACGCTCATGTTTGTCGTGTTTCGTGTCAAGCTCCTCCTGAAACACTTAAAAATGTTTGAAAGTTAAACCGGTGTCTGAAAATACAAGTATCTGAAAGTAGTCAACGTCACATTTCGATGTCACTTTAATAGCACATCGGATACCTTTGAAGGCAGCGATTACGGGGGAGCACGGACTGGTACTCATATCACGGTCCTGGATTACGCCAGTTTTTTTCCGACATCCCTGAGCTAAGACAAAGAAAATAATGAACAAATCATGATTTATATGTCCTATAACATCATTCGGCTGTGATTTGTGAAACCTCGCCAATGCCAATATTAATGAGGTTCAAACTAGAGGGTAGCACATGCCGGCAACAACACTTGAAATTCAAATTGCACGGTGATTTTAGGTGATGTCAAACCTATACTAAATTGCTGGACTTACCGTCTCCCTTACTCATGTTTTTTGTATTGGATCTTTTTCAATGCAGTTTGCTATTATGTCGAATTGCAATAATGTTTGGCCAGCCACAAGGAAAACTAACTAAATGCTGCCGTGACAATGTAAACAAGCCTGAATTGGGCTTGTTTAGTGTGGTTAACTGTGATTACAACGGAAATAGAAAACGCAACCAGGTTATTAAAAGTGTGGGGATATATATAAAATAATGACAAACAAGCATAACCTAAATGTTGTCACCTATAAAAGGAAACATTAAACATTTTTGACAGGCACCGACATGAGCCGTATTTCAAGGGACTTGCGCTGTTCATGTGCGTCAGTAGTATAGACAAAGGAATTCTGGGAAATGTAGTTAACGGTGTTTGATACAGCCTCTCTTGTGAGCGAGCAGGTCACAGCCAACGAAACTGTCGTCGTCTCCCTAGTCTTGTGACTTTCGTTGTACAAAAGAAACTCATAAGAGAGACTGTGTATAATGCATTATTCTTGTTTATAACTCGAGATAGACAGCGTAGTTGTCTGTTTTGAATGTGAATTGTACCGTATACATGGAAGTAATAAGGTCTTAATAGTGAGCTAATGAATGTCATATAATAATGTTCGTTTAATACTACTACAAACCAAAAAACGGTGGTGTTTAAGGTGAGAGTCGCATATAATACAATAGTGTGTTTGGCAGACAACTATATTATTAAGTTATGTCAATGCTTTGGCTTCAATGTATCAAAGTAACACCGCCCAATTTGAGTTGAGTTTTTGGTACTCTGGCTGCAAAAAAAAAAAGAAAAAAGATCTGACCCCTTTATTACATTAATCAACAAACTACTTGTAACTGTTTCGCCAGGGACTAGTGCCAAATGTGTACGTGGCATGCGTCTGGTGCCAGCCGCGCCTTGGCACCGCATCAGGCACATCTGCTACATATCCCACTATGAATACACCGCAGAGATTAGAGGAATATGAATATAAATGAAAACAATGTGCTATGATTTTCCATTCCGACATTACACAGTATGAATATCACTCAACAATTTAAACGGACACACTAATACAAAATAATCCTCATCTAAAATGATGGGGAAAAACGTTTCTTAAAACATCTTGTGTGACTGGAATTTTATATAGACCTAAGCGATAATCTACAGTTAACGTGATCAGACTCGAAGATGAAGCTACGCACAATTTGACGTCGATGGGGCGGCGCTTCTCAGTCGACGTCACGGTGGGAAGGCTGTAAAAGATTCTAAAGCTTAGCGCACACAGAACGGCGCCATGTGTCATGTCGGACTGCTGGCTTGTCCTAAAATGTCCTGACGACTGCGCTCTAATCGAAATGTGTGCTTGAATGGACATAATGTTGGGTTGTAGTTATAGGCGAAGTACAGAAGAACTTCGTGTATTATCGTTTTAGGTTCCACGAAGCGGGGATTATGTTTTTTGTTTCAGTCAGTGTAGCGTGGCAGTCAATGGAGCATTTCCAAAGTTAACAGGGCGCGTGTGTGTGAAGGATTGAAATTAAAGACACAGTGCATACGTTGAGCTGCAAATATGGAGAAGAAAAGTGCACTTGATCTGGAACGCGAACGACAGTATTGTGAACTTTGCGGGAAAATGGAAAATCTACTCAAGTGCGGTAGGTGCAGAAATTCTTTCTATTGCAGCAAAGAGCATCAAAAGCAGCACTGGAAAAAACACAAGCTAATATGCAAAGAGGCGGACAAAACCCAGGTTCCTAAACAAACCCCAGAACCGTCGCTGTCTGTGGACGGCAAGGAACCGGAGCAATCTAAACAAAAGAACCGCGCCGAACAATCGGAGACGAGCAGCGAGCGAATGAAACGGTTCATCCCAAACGCTGAAGTAACGGGCGTCGTTGACAAATCAGGAGATGGTGGTTGCAATAATGCCAAGCCTAATGGACAAACTACATCACCCCCGCAAAAACTTGCTACAGAGTACATCATCCCATGTATGAACAAGAATGGCATCTGTGTTGTTGACAACTTCCTCGGAGCAGAGACTGGAATGTGTATTTTGGAAGACGTCAGAGCTCTGCACAAAACGGGCAAATTCACAGACGGCCAGCTGGTCAGTCAAAAAAGTGACTCTACGAAAGATATCCGAGGAGACAACATAACGTGGATAGATGGGCAGGAGACTGGTTGTGAAAAGATCCGCTTTCTAATGAGTCGGATGGATGACCTGGTCAGACATTGTAACGGTAAACTGGGAAACTACACAATAAATGGAAGGACAAAAGTAAGTATAGCAAAAGTGGAAAGTCTTAATCCCAGAATCATCTCGGATAAAATTGCTTACAAGGTCGCTATTATGCCCAACTCTGAAACATTTCTGCAATTATTTATAGAAACTCTTGGTTTATTGGCCATTTATGAATCCAAATCTGGAGCACATAAATACTGCTTTGTCACGAAATTCACTTAGCCACACGTGTTACAATAACAATATATACTGCAGTACTGTATACGCATTCAATACAGAGCTTTCCTGTTGACATTGACACTTACTAAGTTGAGGTACATCATGTCCACAAACACATCCTGTTAGAGCAATTTATTTAAGCCGGGTTTAAGGATGATTCCCAAAGTCAAGAAAAGCCGTTTTAGTTAGATGCACTTTAACCTACATTGGGAGACTAGGTATGTCATACACATTCATCCAAACTTTTATAACCTTTTTATGGGAAAAGGGAAATTTGAAGGCAAACCTCTATCTAACCAGTCTTCCCAGAATGTCTCCCATATTTAGATTCTCACTGTGAAGTTTGCATAAATAGGTTGTATCTTAATTCGGAGATGTAACTTGAATTGTCAATGGCATTTGACAAATGTGCCGCATTTATTATTGGACGGGAACCGTGTGTGCGTGCGTGTGCGTGCGTGCGCGTGTGTGTGTGTGAGACAGAGAGAAACGACAAGCCTTGGTCAGACTTCCCTACCCTCTCCTAGACACACTCTTTACTGGAACTGTGGAGGTTCAATGACGAGGACGATAGTCTTTGTTCCTAGCATAAACAGACGCTTTGCGCAATACTACCTTGTGTACGTGCCGTCCATAGTCTGATATACTCCTCCCATAACCTTGAGAGGAGAAGCCGCTACACTCTTGTATGTATGCTCCTCCCGAAGTTATGGGCGGTTTCAGTGAATGTCAATAATGGTAATTATATCAGAAAAACACCCCAGTCATGCACAAATGACGTGTTTTATTTTTTTTTAAAATCCATTATTTTCCCCTTCTTGCCCGGCTATTACACATTCTGTACAGTCATTAGCTGGAGTTTCTACCGTAAGTTAAGATGAAGTCAAGGTAAAGTGTCTATTGGGATTGAGAAAGTAATAAACCTAACAATATATGTACATATCTCTATGACAGGGTATACATATCCATTTACAGCTTATTTGTCTCCTAAATCCAGCCACAATTGACACCGATTCCACTTTTTTCGGCGTGGTCCCCGCTGCCTTTTAACACAAGCGGATTACGCTGTGCCTCCGTGCGTGCGGCAGGGCTTTAATCAACACATTGTTGAGAAGTTGACTTCCTTACCTACTGCCCTAGTAGCCTTGGCAAACTCCGCTGGACGGAGCCCAGGCAAAGCCTGCATGACTTGCGCGAATGGACAGCTGCCAGTATCAATAGTTCAAAGGGACACAAGACACACACACACCACCAGAACAATCCGCTCGGCCAAAGATAGAGGAAAATAAATCAGGCCAATAGTTACTTAATGTGATTGTTGTCGCTTCCGCCTCTCCTAGATAACATTGTGGGTCGTA
>OMNS01037642.1:0-18148 GCA_900303225.1 Laemonema laureysi | reverse complement strand
CCCCCCACCCCTCCCTGGGGTGCCTCTCCTTGGAGGTGTACAAGGCACAACTGACTGGGAGGGGGCCCTGGGGCAGACCCAGGATGTGCAGCAGGGACTAAAGATCTCCCAGCTGGCCTGGTGGGGACGCCTGGGGATCCTCCAGTCTCTGTTTGTCCCGTTGTCGTGGTGACCGGAGCACAAAGAATAAAAGATAGAATGGATGGATGGATGGGTGCATGGATGGATGTAGTGATGCATGAATTGACGGATGAATTGATAGGATGGGTTGATTGAAGGACAGATGGGTGGGTGCATGGATGACAGATGGGTGGATGGATGGATGAATTAATGATAGGTGGATGGGTGGAGCGACGGATCGATGGATTCATGAGTCAACGGAAATATATGTGAACACTTTAGAACAAGTCAGCTCACCATAACTACAGCAATGGAGCTTGTTTGTCTCTCCTGTCGTCATGACGTCCACAGAGAGAGTAGTGCATGCTTGCGTAATCCCTAAAGTGTTACAAGATGCTCACACAACTTGCCCATAATGAACGTATGGGTGTTTGCCCATCATGTCCCACCCACTCCCAATGGTTCTCAGTGGTCTGTTGCCTTGGAGACAGATAGCATGCCAACAGGTGCAAACAGCTACAGGTATGTCAGGTGCAACACATCACCGACGTGACGATCGTTCTCACACAGTTTCTGCAACGTTGGCATGATATCAGTCAGAAGTACACACGCATGAACGAACAATAGAAGTGAGCGAGTGTGAGCCCAGTACAGTGTGAACGTGCGCGCGGAGACCTATTCTAGATTAGGCTCCGTGGGTTTGAGGGGGGAGACATTTGCTCTTTCTTCGTTAACGCGCATAGAGCAGCAGTCAAGTGTATAAGTTTATCATTTTCATGCATCCGAGTGACAGAGTGCCTGATCGCAGTAATCGGTTGCCACTGTCACCCTGTATCCATAGAAGTACTGAGACGTTGACCAATGGTAAGTCATTAGGGGCCAACATATGCCGTATGCCTGCATATCAAGACGCCTACATGAGTCAAAAAGATTTGATTATTATGTCATGAATATTGTACACTATAGTAGAATTCTCAAATGCAATATCTTAAAAGTATGAACAATATGGTTAGTATTCTCCACTAAATGTAATTGTGCAAGACCAAACACATGCAGCACAATGTCCCACAATGTGCAAGCGTAAAATCCATTGTGGGTGAACACACTAACCCATAGGTGTGTGAGCTTCCCTCCCTCCACAACAACTAACAGCACAGCAACTGGCTTGTCCCACTGACAGCGCGGAAATTAACTTGTACACAAATCTGTCTTCAATAACCGCGCGGCAAAGAGTTGGTTTTAAAAGATTGAAGCCATCCATATAAAAACATATAATTGCATCGCGACGTTGATGAATGTTTAGTCAATAGGCTTGGCTGTGTGTGCACAGGGAATGTCTTCTCCTCGGAGGGCCATTAGCTTTTACCCCTGAGGAGTACAGTTCTGAAATGATGCAAAAACAACCTGCAAAAACACAGTACTAAACACCACACTTTGTCTGTTTATCTGATGCAATGTTTTCCCTGTCTAATCTCAAGCAATAAGCAATATAAAATGCATAAAATAATATCAAATTTATATTCAATTATATTATAAATAACATTTACAGGCTATTTTTTGGTAACCTGCCATTTTATGCCCCATATGCCCCAAGCCCCATTTTGGAGGTAATAATGTGCATCTTACCTGCATTTGACCTGCATTTGACCTGCTATTATTTGCATTGTACCTGCATCTTAAGTGGCTGCAAATTATTTGTCATAGAGCGCTAGCTAGAGAGCTAGCTATGGTTATGTAGGCTACTGGCACTGCTGCTAATTTCTATCAGTATATGTATGTGTTGGTCCAGACACACACACACACACAGTCTAGTCAGTTTATAAGGCACAAACACATTGTATGTGAGCCATGTATTTAACATAGTCAGTGTTATTTCAGTGTTGAGCCTAAACATGGGTTCAAGTTATCTTTCTTTGCCTCCAAGTGTAAATGTTTTTGGTGATTACAGTGGTTCCTGTCACAGCACCTTGCTGGAAGAGTGAGAGTAGGCCTATTAGAACACAAACACAGGGTGGCATGAGCCCTCAACCCGCTAATGCAGTAACCATGTGGACCACAGGCCTACAGGGCAACAGCATATGGGGCCCCACCAGCAAGCAACCCAGGTTTGCTTGCAACATGTGCTTCAAGCTACTTTCCTGTTTGTCTATACCGACACAAAAGCCCATACAACAAATATGTAACAACATTTGTAAATAATAAACACAGTGCTGATGAAACAGAAGAACCGCGCCGCTTAAAGCCAGGTTGAGTTCTGCGTTTACAGTGCTGCGAAGCATTCAGAGGTTTTACGGCCGCCGGGACTGGGAGAGGCTGCTTCGGCCCGGGTGCAGCTCCCCTGCATGGCTGGCTGCTGCTGTGCAGTGCGGTACAGTCCATCACTCCAGCTGCCAATAAGCTGCCCCGCTTGGAGCGTCAGCCCACTGAGGATTTATTTTACAACCCTCGTATTCAATTTTCAGTTTCCCCACCAGTTGCCCTTTTTCTGTTCAGCATGACTTGCTAATTGAATGGACCCATTTTGATATCAAGAGATGGATGCCCGTTGGCCGACGAGTCG
Source organism: Laemonema laureysi (assembly GCA_900303225.1). Classification (NCBI taxonomy): domain Eukaryota; kingdom Metazoa; phylum Chordata; class Actinopteri; order Gadiformes; family Moridae; genus Laemonema; species Laemonema laureysi. The sequence continues at coordinate 15,468 of OMNS01037642.1, read as the reverse complement.
TATTCGATCTGTTAACTCGGTGGTTCTCAACCTTTTTTTTGGCTTGTGACCTTATTTTTGCGTCTGGAAATTACTGAGACCCCAACTTCTTAAGTTGTTGTGCAATACATCGTTTGAACCCAAGCCATCAACATCTGCTGGCGATATCAGTGTTCCAGTGATCTCATTGGCTCGTGGCTACCAATCATAAGGCAGTCAGAAACGCACCATCAAAGATTTCCAGCATTAAGTGACACACAACTGTGCAAATGACACTGGTTTCAGACACATGTAGACACACTGTAGTTGACACATTTACGGCGCAGTGGAGAGCCGCTTTGAGTGACAGGTGGGTGCTGTCACAGGAGGCTAACCGCTAGCGAGACTACTTCGCTCCGTCACTGAACTTGACACCAATTCTCGCAGGCTTCAGTGACAAACACACAAGCAAGCGGTATGGAGGTTCTTCATCATACGTTTGTTGTATATTAGAGATAACCTAGGTCCTTATGAAATTCATTACTTCACTGGATGAACAAATATCCACTACTTATGCTAATCTTTCTGAGTGTAACAATCGTAGCATCACAATGTAAAGGCTAAGGCTAATTAAATATCTACATATTTGTCTACTCTAGAAGTGTGAGAAGTGTGAAATGAGGCATGTGGCACCAAGACCTCCACCAATCTATTTTAAAATGGACTCCTATCTAATTTGGCCTCCTACTCAAATTACTTTAGATGCTAAATGACACAATGCATTGAAGTTAAAAGAGCAAGCTATCAGCTTAATATTCCACTACTGACTGAAGACATGAAGGAGAGTTTTACCAGAGGATAGTTGATTCATAAGGATGGTTTACTCTCATATTGAAAAACATGGTTTACATTTATTGAATGAAATCAAAGTTGAGGTCACAATAAAGCAGCCACCACATTTTACAATAATACATGTTAACGCTGCTGAACGATAGCTGGATTTGCTGAGCAAAGCCTTTCACGTGATTTACAGGCGTGGCTGTAATTGTTGTAATTGTTGTAATTAGCAATGATGTCGATGAGGACAAAGTCTGGGTTCAGCTCGTGGGTTCAGCTCATTCCAGTATGACATGAGGTCAGACCCAACTCATTTACATTCATATTCAGAAATGGAAAAACAATTACCCGTACACAGTTTTTATGTTCACATAGACTGACAAATAAATAGCTGATCATACTTAAGTATGATGCATACTGTATGGCAACTAAACTGTAATTAACAGAGTTTTAGATTTGAGTTCAATGGGGTTTTGCGCTACGATCCATTTCACATATTGTCTTACCTTGGACTGCAGGCTCAGTTAAAATATATATACCATTATATATATACCATTACTTCGCTAACGTTACCATTGAGATTTACTGCACAGGCCGGTGTGTCTATCTACTTCCTTTATAAACACATACATCATGAATCTCTACAGATGCGTTTTGTAATTTTCAATAAAACAGGTCCAAAGTGTCTAGGGACTCCGTCAGACACCATCCAACATTGAGCTATGGGGGGGAGTTCATCTGAGTTTAATTGTGTTTTATGAAGACACAAAGCCAAAGACTATTTGGAGTCAGCAATGCAGTTCCAGATTAAACCATCCCTTTTTACATGCCAAATCCATACAACCAACCATTACAGCACGCATCAAACGGCAATATGTCCAGGGTGTGACAGCGATTGACATTTCAATTCAGCTAGTGTTAGGGGTTCAATTGTTGTTGTTGTTTATGGATGGAAAATACCTGCCGTGACCAAAGATTTGTGACCTCCACTCCTCCTAGTCTTTATATCCCCTTGGAATTGAGAAATGTAAAATGTTAGCCGTAGTGTTATGGCAAAATTATTCCACTGTATGTGTATGTGTGTGCGTGCATCCGTGCGTGTGTGCGTGCATGTGTGTATGCGTGCGTGTGTGTGTGTGTGCGTAATGTGTTCAGATATACATTTCCCCTGGTAATTTGTGAGTATTCATTGGTGGATTAGAGGATTCATTCTAGCAGGGATTATTAGTTTACATAGTTAAATGTAGCGTATGAGCAACAGTGGCGTCCCTCCCAGACAGTAGTTTTCATTGAATCTAATTTAATTTAATGTATTCATCGTAAAGCTATAGCAATTCCCTTCAATGTTCATCTCAACGGACATACGAGATCAGCCTAAGCATGCCGTCAGTGTTTTTGAAGTCTTTCTGTAAATGTGTCTCTTTGCCTTCACACGTAATACAATAGCCAACAATATATGTTTAGATCACATCGTTGGAGACACTTGAGCTGAGTTTTAAAGCAAGGTCAACGATTAAACTCATTCCCAGCGATGGCATACCTAAGAGGCTTTTCTCACAGACAACAGCTGCAGGAGGCAAGAGGACGAGTCGTTGACATCCAGTGGTGTTATTGTAACAGAGAGCAGATGTTTATTCTCAATTCCTGCTGCACCAGAGATGTTATTCTTCTTGTCTTCCTGCCTCAAAGAAGAAGGTTTTTAAATTCATAACCACATCGGCAGATTATCATCCAATTAAAGACGATGCCATGGTGAATGATTCACAAACACACACACACACCACTTCTGTTTGACACATATATACACAATACTTCTACCACACCGGATTAATGTTGAATTACATAACCCCAACGTCCAGACAGATCAGGTCACTTCTGATTTAACTTTAATTTAAAATGATTTCAAATGATTCTCACATTCTTCAGCAGTCGGGAGAGGTATCGCCGTGGGCAATACAGAACCAATCGCAGATCTTCTCATGGGCTCTGAGAAATCATTTCCATGTTTGCACACTTCATTTCTTCCACCAGGAACTCAGATATAACTATAATTACACTGTTGACTGCTTCTTGGTAGGGTGCCAGTACAATATACCGCATACAGAATGCACTCTTATAACCTCTCTTATACACACACAAGACCACTACGAGTTGTACATTTGAGTGGGTTTCGTAGATTTGATTGAGTAGCGTGAAATTTCAATTGATAGCTGCAAGATGTCCTTCGGGCCACTGGGTCATGGTATTAATTTGCATAATGCCCAGAAGGTCTAATACTGAACACATGCATCGTACACTTGGTCATCTCATCGCTAATGTGTGTAATATCTATACGTCTTTGGTGAACCGCTTAAATCCTCGATTGATTCGTTTCAGAGGTAAATGATTGATCAATATTCAGGGCTGTCCTCACCTTCTTCCATGCTTCAGTGGAGGTCCTTGTGCATCAATATCAACATATACTCGACTCTATCTAAAGTGTTTCACGATGAAAAGATTTAAAGTCGGCGCTAGCTGATTGATGACGGATGATGATGATTGTAATTTCAACAGTTTTTTCTTCTCCACAGAAAGAAAGAGACAGCTTTGAAAAGAAACCAGTGCTAGCGTGCCTTTGGTCCCCAATAACTTCATTAAAAACCGTGCTTGCTGTGCAAAGTAGTCCTTTTATTAACTAAGGTAAGGCACGTGGGTAGCTACTGCGACCAGCAAGAGGTCAACAAGAGCACAACAAGACAAGATTACACAAAAGAAGGTGTGTATGGATTATTGGGTTGTGAGTTCGTAGGCGTGTGTGTAGTGTGTCGAGTTTGTGTGTATGTCTGTGTGTAGGCACTGATTTAGAAGAGGTAGGGCAGCGACAACATAATAAATTGCACCGAGGAATTGTATTCTGAGTATACTATACAATCCAATCACTTGGTCCAGTAAGTCCCTAGAATACACATGCATATGCACATGTGCACGTGCGCATGCATGCACGTGCACGTGCACACACACACACACACACACACACACACACACACACACACACACACAGTGCCTACCCAGTCACACTTGTATTCACTTTCCTACACTTTTAATTAGTTCTGTTTTAAGTCACATTTAAATAGTTGGACCTAATTCTTAATATTATTATACTACAAAATATGTACCATATATAAGGTCATTTTTGTAGAAATAGCTGCATTCTACTACAGCTATAGGCCTACTATTAACGTTATATAGGCCTATGCCCTTGTTTATATGGTAATTCACAATTCCTGGCAAATATTCTAATATAATTCAAGCAAAAGTAATGTTGTTCATTGGAAGGGAAGTGTTTTAAACCTAAACAAGCAGACGTAATTGGTAAAGCTTCAGTGTATGAAAATGTAAATCAAAGAGCAGTCTGTTTCCGTTCTAAATAAAATAGATATAGAAAAAAAAAACTCATTTAGGCCTACATAACAACTACATAGAACGCAGACAATAGGTTCTGTGAAGCTCTTCTGCTGGCTTCCATGAACAAAAGGAAAGCATTCTTCCCTTTTTAGTCCGTCCCAGAGCGGCCATTTTATTTATAGTCCTTTATATGACGCGAGAGATCCCGGCGCTGGTGGGATGGTTTCAGTCTACACTCTTTATGTTCATCCAGCCATCTGCTCCCCCTCTTCATTGGTAGGTCCTGCCGCCAAAGGTACCCTGCAGGAGATACGCTATGGGGTCAGGTATTATGTAAACCGGGACTGGCTTTGCCATCATTTTGACTTATCTTCTTACTCACAGATGGTGAGAAGTGTTTTGTTAAGCAGAGCAAAAGCTGCAGCCGCTCTGTCTTCAGGCATTCTGCTGAAGAGTCGTTCAGCTGGCCAATTAGCCATCCGTCAGATCACTTATGCCAAACGCTCCGCAAGAGAGACAAGGGAGGAATCATTTGGGTAAAACACACACACACACACACATTCAGTTATCATAAGATGCCAAAAGCGCTAGGAATATAGATATAAAGCATTATTTTACCTTATGTGACATCGCATTACATAATTTCATTCAATGAATTGAATCACAAGCCCCTCCCCCCCATCATCACTTACATAATACATGGATGAATTTTGAATTCACACACATGGGGATGCACATGCACACGCACACGCGCACACACACTGTCTAAATCAGAACCTTGGGAGGCAAAAGCACTGGGTTTTAACTAATACAATTGCACAGTGAAGTGCACAAACATGCTTGACTTATCAAGCGTCATCCAGTCTTCTCCCATGACACACTTGACTACAGCCTTTTAGTCTCATTTGAATATAAACTGTCCAGCCTCAGACACATTGGTGTCTGCAAACAATTCATATGCTCCCAAGTATTTTAAGCTGTAAAAAAAGGAATATCTAAAAATAAGAAAAACAAGGATGCCGGATTAAAATAAATGTTTATTAGTTTTGTTAAAACAAAAAGCGCAGCTAAAATATTTCATTTTGTAGAAAAAAAACAGCAGTATAAAAGGGAAACTATATGCTGCATATTTTTCTCATCAATATCAAATCAGTCATACATTAAAACACACAAGCATGTCACCATAAAAGGTGTTTCACACATTTGTTTGAATAGTGAAATTGAATTTCGTGTAGCAGTCCGTTTGATTGCCAGTGACATGTGACCAAATAACCCAACTTACTAACAAAGATCCCATCAGGGAACCACAGTCTGAATGATCAGATGCAGCTTTTGCCTGACGATTGCCGAGTTCATTTCGGACAGGAACTCGGTCAGTCCTGACCTGACACGCAGGAGTTCCTCCATAGGCACGAACTGAAGGACTTGCTGCCCGCTTCCCGGGGGCTGGCCTCTGACCTTGTCCTCCCCGCCCGCTAGCTGACCCATGCGGTCGCTGAGGTCCGCGAGCAAGGGCAGAAGCGGGTCCGCGGCTTCGGGGCAGAAGCCCGCGCAGACGAGCGCCGCTCCCACCCCGCCCGACGGGGGCGGACACCTGAACGCGAGGGAGCGGAAGGACGCGTGCAGGCAGTAGACGAGGCCGGCGGTGACGCGGGTGGTGGCGGAGAGGAGGGGCAGCAGGAGAGCGTCCCCGGGCGCCAGGTCCCGCAGGGCCGCCAGCACGCAGCGCAACAGTCCTCGCTGGTACTCCGGCTCCCCATCGTGCAGCGCCAGGAGACCCGCCCCGGGGAACGCAGGCTCCTCTGAAAACGTTAACGCCAAGGTATTGCTGTGGCCCTCGCCCCACACCGACCTACTGCCCACCACCAAACACCGGCTCTTGGGTTTGCTCCTACCACCGAACTTTAGTGACGCCGGGCCGCAGTACTGCGCCGCCTCTGACAGGGTGGAGGCGACGCAGCTCCCTTGGCACGAACTACAGGGGGGTACCTGGTCCCACGTCGCCGCCGCCGAGCCCTGGACCATCTGCGCCAGGGCTTCGTTCAGCTCGCTCAGCAGCCCTCCCTCGCAGAAAGGGGAGTTCTTCACCGTGGAGAGCGCTTCCCCGGCGATGGTGTACCAGGAGTTGACGTGGCAGTCGGGCAGCGGCCCTCCCAGTACGCTGCCTCTCTCCATGGCCTTGGTGCAGTGTGTCCTCACCCAGGTAGCCTGGCAACCCCTCTCCATGCGCTGCCTCCAGCTGAGGGTCTGCAGCTCCCTGCGCTCGTTGAAGGAGCCCAGTTGCTTCTTCTGTCCCAGAGGTCTGCCCCCTGCCGAGATGCTGCAGCAGGCGGGGCTCACGGTGTTGCGGGAGAGCCACTGCTCTCGCTGAAGACGCCTTACCTATACATCATTACAGCAGAGTGATCTTTAAAGGCCTCCCGTATACAAATAAAGAGGAAGCAGCCGCGGCCAGTGTATAGAACATCATTACATCACTACTGGGATGAACAAGCATTGTGGACAATGTGACACACTGTGGTGCTCCTACCTGGAAGCGCTGCAGGTATTCCTGGGCAGTGTAGTCCCTGATGCAGTCGAGACGCTGCCTTTGCTCCGTGCTCATCTCGTCGAACAGCCTCAGGTTCTCTGTAATCGTGTCCACCTGCAGCGCGTGGAAGTAGGAGCACACCTGCTCATGCTGCTCCAGGTAGGAGGCCGGTATCAGGGACCCTGGGAACAGGGCCTGGCGGTCCGCCATGCTCGGCCCGTAGTTCCGGACGAGCTTCTCCAGCAGCGGCTTCGCCTCCGCCTTTTTCTCATAGCCCAGGCCCACGACGTACACCTCCGAGTTCCCCGCCTTGCTGGTGGCGGGTTTGAAGACGTGGACGGAGCGGAAGCAGCAGTTAAGCAGGTAGAGCAGGCAGACGGAGGAGTGCTCGTACAGGGTGAACATCTTCAGCACCAGGGAGCCCCCGGGGCTGAGCAGGAGCAGGGCGGCCGCGGCCTCGCAGTAGTGCAGCGAGGCCACCAGCGCCTCCTGCTCGTCTGGGCTCTCCTGGCAGTGGAAGCTGCCGTCGGCGGTCACCAGGTGAACGCTGCGCATGTTGCCCACAAACCCCTGCAGCTGCAGCAGGTATTTCTGGTGCATGAGGTCCCCCGTGTTGTCCGAGCCGAAGAACCACCACGGCAAAGTGTTGGCGATCAGCCGGTCGTCCGCGATGGTCATGTTGCCGCCGTTGCCCTCGTGGTACGGGTTGAGGGTGTTGGCGGCCCAGGTCCAGTCGCAGTAGCGCGCGCGAGCGCTGGTTTTGACGTAGTGGTTCAGCGCCGAGATGAAAGCCCCCGGAGCTTCGCACAGGTGGACCGTGTTCAGCTCTCCGTCCGACAGCGCGTTCTCCGGAAGCAGCTGGCTGAACCTGCCCAGGATCTCGTAGAACTTGCACCAGGCCTGAGTACAGATCTCCGCGTTGGCAGTCAAGCGAACGGCGCCGATGACCTTCCCGGCTCGGTTGGTGGAGTTGGTGTGGCCGTGCCACACCGGCAGGTCCTTGTCACTGAGCCGGTTCTTCACGGCGTTCAGTGACCCCTTCAGGTCCTGTAGCCGGCAGTGCTTTTGTGGGGGGTGTGTGAGGGCATCGTTTGGGTCGGGGAGACGCCATTCCCCTGTGGACGGTTTGGTGAATGTTTTTACCTTCTGGAAGAGCTCTTCCACCTCCGTCACTATGGTAGGATCAGGGGACGCCATGTTGGACTGCTGCGGTCGGCGTGCTTTCTTCCCCGTGCCATAATCTCTACTCATCCTCCCCACTGCAAAAGAGATAAAGGAGATAAAACAACATGAACACCACACATTCTGTGATGGTATTCTTACATATTCTTTTTAAACCCTGAAGCCTTCTTTGGGGGGTATTGTTTAATGTCAAAACAACATTTACTGTCAGGCCGCCCAGGAGTTAGTCAAAATGTAGAAGAAAGGGGCCTTCATGTTGTTAAAGTCTTGAAACTTCCAGCAAGACGGGCATATTTCACCTGGCAGTACCTTAAGTTAAAAGCCCTTTCCTGAATAAAAACAACGAAATAAGCTGAAACATTAAAATGGTTGAAGAACAACCAGAAAAAATATCCTTATCGATGAAGCCATGGCAATGCAAAAAAAGCACAACTTATATTTTGATTCTCCGCATGGGTTTTTCAGGTTACTAAAGATGCAGAAGCCAGTAAAACATTACATCATCATGTGATGTTTATGACAACAATGAAGTGCAACAATATTATTCATAATAGGTTACGATGTAGTCACATGCCACTGCCCGTCTTGGGTTCAGAACTAGGAGAGCCAACTATTTAACATAGATATCTGTTCAAGTACAATGTCTGTGGTATTGCTGTGCGCTAGTCTTAGGGGAACTACAGCGTTAAGGCTACTATTTGTGTATTTAAACCTATTGGCTGCGTGTTAAAATACACAAAACATTCTCATCTCCCGTTTCAATTAAACGGTGTTGTTTGTGGCCAACTATGCAGTTGTGACTAAACTAAGCAGTTTCATACAGGGGAAAATCCATGTTATGACCATAGACTGTATAAGACACGACTTGAAAACAAAACTCACCGATAACCGTTGACTGGGTCCAGACCTTTGGATCCGCCCACTCCACCGAGTTAACCGATTTTGATCTGGCATCGTGACATGAAACATAGACATGTGTACGTCAACGTCGCCGCCATATTGGAGAGGCCAAGACTGGCCTATAAACACATACAAACCGGGGAGACGCCGTTTTTATTACCATAATATATAATATATTCAATATAATATATCGCTATATTGATGTATTTATAATATAAAGATATTATATAATTGTGTAATATGTAATAATATTGTTTTTACTCCACGTAGATCATAAAACCTTGAATATAAAAAAGACTCAATGAATTTGATTGAGAAATGTAAAGGTTGTAGTGGTTTTCATCCAGAAAAACCACAGCTCCTCCCTTTACTTGTATGTGTTTACAGATCGTCTTGGCCTCTCCAATATGGCGGCGACGTTGACGTCATGCGGCGTCTATGCACGTACACCATTTCTCGGTTGAAAAAGCGATTATCCAATGAGCGCCGCGGGGACTAACGATTAGCCAATCAGCGCCACGGGCGGGACTAACGCTGTTGTCAAGCTGTGCGCCGGAACCAAAAAGGAGTAATAATAACAATGTCGACCGCTATAGCTAAGCTAGATGTAGCCATCGAGGGTATTCTAAATCGATTAAAAGTACCAATTACTGTGAAATCTGAACAGCGCTTTGCTTCGAAATCATTTATTCACCATAGCGTGGTTTTACTACTCTCCACTCCACTGTTAAAACCCCGACAAAACCAATATGTTAGCATGGCTACGCATCAGTGTCGACTTCAAATGCCGTTGTATTCAGGCGGATACGTTTGTCTCCAGTGATTGGTTGGGGGGATCGGTTCGAGTGGAGGCAAATGAAGTCACTGAAGATGGAAATTAGCTGACAGTTGTATAATATGCATAAGCGAACAGGGAGGGCGCGCCCTAAGAGGTTGCTGTGGGGTTTAAAGGAGAACGCGATCAAATTTCTATAACAGTCTAATTTCTGATACAGAATCCCAATCAGCTTTTTTTCCGATTTAGGCTTGATACTTGATTGTTGGAGCATCATATCCTGCATTTATAAAATGTAGGATAAATTCCAAAATTATGATGCATGCATGGACTAAACTCTTTATACCATAAAGGTATTCTAAAACATTGTTTCTCTTAAACTTCACCAGCTTATATTTGTTTGCTTATGTGTCCAGCAAACATCTGCAGTTAACAGAAAACCACAGACAGTGCTGTAGAGGTGGCCTGGATTTGTTAAGGTCATGGGTAGTTTTTGTTAACTAAAATAGATCGACCTCAGAACGATAGATATCGTTGATGGAGTAACTGACACCTCCCCTTCCTTCCTCCAGTCTAAAGTGCAGGTGCTGACCGACAACATTTCAAAGGAAACTGCAATCTCCCTTGTTTATAAAGAGGAACCTCTCTGTCACTCAGCTCGAGTGAGATAAATAGGATTGCCAGTCAAAGTTGGTCATGTCTCTCATTAATAACCGCGACTCAATGATTAAAATGTCCACAGGCTACACTTGATACAGAATGAAAAAAAGACACACATTGTTGTTTTTCTTCTTTTTTTTTACAGCTTTACCCTCTCACCACAATGTCACCGCTGCGGGGCGGGGCATCATCTCTGAGGACGAATGAAGAGTATCGGCTCTAATAACTTCTGTGATCAAGAACATGTAATCATGGGATGTGTGTAGTAGGTAGATGGGTATGCTCATATGAATGTAAAGATATGACCTTGTTTTCCTTAGCTGGGTGGGATATCATCATCAGGAAGCTATCGTCATGATGGATATCCATGGTGTCCATCACTGTTGTCCACCTTCACTGAAAGATGTCCATTCGATCTTGACCCCAATGCTCAGTTGAAGGAGAGGCCTCTGTCACCTAATTTATGTCCCCTTGCGTCCCTCATAGTGCATGGGTGTGTCTCTGCGTGTCCGTGTGAGCGTGTTTGCTGAGCACAATGGGATGTTAATCTTCATGGTTATGTCATGCAAATTAAATATTGTTATACAAATTAAATCATGGATTCTTTCCTTCGATCCTTCTTTGTTTTCCTCCTATCCGTCTTAATCCCTTCCATCGTTCATTATCCACTTTGCGGAGACACATGGTCTTTAATCTATAGCATGTTTCCACCAAGCTGCACTGGAATCCTGGTTTATCAGTCACCGTGTGTAGGTCTAGTGTCTCCAAGTGGCCCACACTGTGATGTCTTCATTCCCTGGAGTAGCCAGTGGAAACTAAGCTAGATTGATATTTTTGTTGACGATACGTAGTGTTAGTATGTAGTATTAGTACGTTCTCACGTTGATGTCATGTTGTAATTAACCATGCTACACTTCTTCACGCGTTTTGCATGCGTTTTGCATTCAATGCATGGGGCTATATGCCAATAAACCTGACACAAGCAATCTAAACATTACAGGGATGAGAGATTAAATGCACTTTGAGATATGTGATGTTTGTCTATGCAGTGCACGGGTTGTTGAATAACCCGTGTACTCTCGCAACAACGCGGAAGCACTTGACGACACTGAAGTCACCCGTGTACAACATTTAGAACATTTAGAAATCATTACTAGAAACTACCATGAATCACAGCAACGTGTTGGCTGGTGTCAGGCTGAGACTTACCTGAGAGGGATACCCTATTAGGGCGAAGGCCATGGGTGAGGAGAGTGATTAGCCTTAAGCATTAAATGGACAGGGCTGAGTCATGTGACCTGTCTATGGGAGGAAGGCTTGATAGATGTTGTGAGTCTTTTTTACCTTTAGTATCACAGACATCAGGTTCATGTGTTATATATATATATATATATATATATACACACAGTATAATACTAATATATATGTATTACACATTTCATAAATGTTAGTTTTTGTTGAACCGGACCTTTACAACCCCCACAAGATTTTTAACTAGGAAACAAAATAGGACATTTCCTCCATACAGAGGAACTTTCCTGGTTCCCCCAGGGCAAGTGTGAGCAGTGAGGCGGCAACATGACGACTAGCATTACAGTACAGCTGAGCATATTCTACCCTCAGCACAGTAGCACATGGGCTGTTTCTATGAGCCGTTTGTGGCGTCCTTCTAAACATTCTGTCCGTCGTATATATATTCCACTAGGAACTAGCGTTGTTGTTTTTTAATTACAAATAGATATTGAGTCAGCCAATTGATTTAATGTATTTTTAGTTATATGTACTATGGGTATTTGGGGGGACCCAGACAGGGGAGCACAGGGGGGAACCCCAGCTCTACCCAAGTGTTTCAACCTAATCTTCAGGACGATTCCCTTCACAAATCGAAATGTAATTTTGTCCTTATTGACAACACCACGACATCTACGACTACAGTACAACTCCATCTCCTCCATCTTCTCCTTGGGTCTCGTGTGTCTGTCAAGAGCACTGTAATGTACTATCGGCCATAGGGAAATGTATGTCTTTTGTGCGCGTGGGCGCACGCACACGCACACACGCACACACACACACACACACACACACACACACACACACACACACACACACACATCAATAATTTATATATATGGTGAGTGATTTCCAACATGACCTGGCTGTCACTTTGTGCAGCACTTTCAAATCTGTAGATTTACTGTCCTATTACTCATAATAGCCCTGAATGATCTAAACCAGTGGGAGGACTGAAGAAGGGTGAGGATAGAAGGAATGAGAGCATTATGTCATTAAAGATGAAGGAAATTATTGTATTCAATGTGTGTGTAGTGAATGTGTCACTTTATAAAGGTCTATCCTTCGTCTTTAATTCTTAGCACAGCGTTGTTAATGGTAATGTTTGTAAAAATGGCAATAGGCCGTTCCACTTACATTGCACAGTCTGCTTTTTTTTGTATTACACTGCCCCCTGTCTCTTAAACGCAAGAATGCAACTCGGTCAGCTTTTGTACATAATATTTTAATAATCAGTAGATTACAGAAATAAACAGACAAGACAAACCATGTCTCAATAAATACATATATATATTTATATATATTACTGTTCTGTCTCCATTTTGTATTACTTTTACCAATTATCCCATGCCGTGCCACATATAGACACTGCTGGAGACATTTAAAAAATTGGAATCCTATTCGCCTCAATACCCTGTCAGCTGCTGTTGACGGTGCACTTAAGATGGCCAATGACATTCAGAACTTGTTGAAAAGCTCCATGATGGCTATAGTTGTACTTTGTCCAAAGATAAAAGCCCCGACGACAATAGTGACAACCCCCCATCCTGTTAAAAGCACCCTGTAAAGAAAAGAGAGTTTGATAGAGTTTGATAGGGGATAGTCCATGTAGACTCATCATCAATCCAGCTTTGAATGAATCTAAGAGTCACGGTCTCACCTGACATTTCGGGAGACAGGTTCTGTCTGCATTATGAAAACCAAACACAGACCTGTAAAACAGACAACACACAGACACACATATTCATATTGGTTGCATTTCGAACAACATTCGAGGGCCTTTTCCATATAATTATATACTACAACTAAAGGTTTAGCATGAGGTTGTGAGAGAGTCAAAAAGCAAAATAGAATAAAAATGTTAACAGACCATTTTTGTACACATATTTAAATCAATAAAAATGTACATACTATACAAAATATATATACTTTAGGTCAAATAATATGTACCCACTCATCCACACACACACACACGCAGGAATACACAATATTCTTCCGCTTTTAATACCCGGGAAAATGAAGATGAAGAAGGCGCTGATCCCTCCGATCACACTGATGATGTCGCTCATGTCCGGGACGAACATGGCGATGAGGAGCGTGACGGCAATCCAGACCACCGTCAGCACCACCCGACAGCGGCTCTCAAAGGAGTGTGTGACCACACCCTGCTGGTGCCTCCGCAGACGCACCGTCAGGTTCAGGATCACCGACCTTGGGACCCACACACACACACACACACACACACACACACACACAAGAAAACGTTGGGTGTGGGTTAATCGTGTGTACAGGAGAGCGATTGGTCTGTAGCAGTCTTAAAAAAAAGTTTTAAATAATCACTTTCATTCTGCCACTTTCATCGATCATTTGCACTGAAGCACAAGTTACTGCTAGCATTCAGAGTGTCGATAACACATTGAACTTCTTGGATGACCCTTCTATATGTCCTTATTTTCCAGAGGCGTGGGACCTACCTGCCCAGAAGCAAAATAATGGGATAGATGGTGATGATCGATATTCCAAAGAGCAGCCTGGCAATAATCATGACCACGTCATCTCCCGGGTAGGACATCAAGATGTCCGAAGCCACGTCGCGGCCAAACGTCATGAAGCCATACACACCTGATCACACAGAGATACGAGGCCATGAACGGCAGCCTATCAACGCTACTACGCTCTCTGTCCCGGGACGAGGACCCGTGGACACCTGAGGTCGACAACCAGGAGGATCCCTCACCGGTCAGAGTGTAGACGAGCAGACAGAACAGCATCGAGAAGACCGAGATGACCACCCAGTGGGAGAGCTTCTTGTTCTCCATACTGCTGTAGATGGCTATGCACGCCTCGTGACACTGAAAACGTGACACGTGACACACACACACACACACACATATATATATATATATATATATATATATATAGTATATACTGCAGATGATTCAGCATTATAGCTCCGGATGATTAAAACACTGTTTAAACAGCTCAACATCTCCCCACCTGGAAGCCAAAACAAATGGTCGGTACCACGCTGAACACAGAGCCCCAGGAGCTCACGCTGCGAATCACACCAAACAAAACACATCAAAGGTGGATTTAAAACACAAAGCGCATTCAATGCATCTGCACATCTTTTCGCAAACATGGACCGGCCCTTACCCTTGGCTGTGCTCTGGGCTCAGTACGGCCGTGTGGTTCTCCATCAGGAAGTATTTGACAATGACCGCCACACACAGGTACGTCGCTGCCAATGTGCCCATCACACTTCACACACACACACACACACAAAGTTATTACATCAGAATACCCAACCAGGAATCAGCATAATGGAGCTGAACTGGGCTATGTGATATATATACGGTATTTTCAAACCACTAACAATACTGTGTACCTTGTGTATTTCTGGATACCAATCTCCTTGGGAATGGACAGAGGGAGGATGAAGATGAGGCACATGACGAAGAGGGCGAAGCGCTGATCAGTGTACCAGTGGTACGGCATGTGTGCCTCAGTGGAACCCGTCACCGACCCGTACAAAGACAAACACACTGCAGAAGCATGAGAGTTATGAAGGAAAAGATAAAGCAAACATCCTCCAACATAACCTTATTATGATAGTGACTTTAACATAGTGACTGATAGTGTGCATGATATCTCACAAACAACAGAGGGACAACACACACACACACACACACCTTTTTTTGAAGAATTGTGATTATTTGTAGACTTTTTGTATCACTTACGTTTCTCCAGCTGATCTTGGACCACGACCAGGAAAGCCACACAGATCATGAAGAGGTTGAAGCAGAAGCAGACCTCACAGAGCTGGCCGATGGCCCCTCCACACACCTCTCGCACCACGTCCTGGTAGGTGCTCTTCCTGCTGATGGACGACGCGTAGCCGAGGACCACCAAACCACTGATGAGGAACACAAGTGAAACCTGTCCGTTCAGG
>OMNS01037622.1:3036-17224 GCA_900303225.1 Laemonema laureysi | reverse complement strand
ACTGGACAGGTGAGGACTGGTCAGAAGTGGAGAAACATCACACACACACACACACACACACGCTGGTTCCCCCCAGGTGGAGAAACATCACACACACACACACACACACACACGCTGGTTCCCCCCAGGTGGAGAAACATGTTCCTTTAGAGACAATTACATCAAACGTTGCCTCTCAGTAAATAATTTCAAGAAAGAATCGTCAATCTCCAAACGGTGAATAATAATACTCTCTAAGTGTCTTCAGGTGTTCTTCCAAAGGTAAGTCACTGTGAAGCTAACTGAGGTTCCACACCACAGCACCGTAGATTAAAGCTTCAGTCACTGGTTCCTGTGTAGAACACTGCCCCCTATGGGCGCTCACTGCACATAACAACACAGACGATAACATAGCAAGCAGCGCTATGTCATGACAGGAACGAGCCAATCACTGCCTGTCCCTGAAAGAATGACTCAACCAATCACAACGGGAACTGGACACTTATGATAAATCATGCATATAGATACACAATACATATGATCAATATATTTGTACTTTTAGATACGTTAGATACTGAAAATGATGAATTGTATATATATATTTTGTACCATTAATATTCACATAGAAGCCAGTTTGAACCACTGTTGGTTCTGTTATTGAGAACATTCCATACTTAGGTTGAAATACTGCATCATTAGCTGTATGGTTAGCAGGAACATGTTAAAGGTACAGTTGTGTTGTGGTTTGATGCTATTCC
The DNA here is from genome assembly GCA_900303225.1 of Laemonema laureysi. NCBI lineage: Eukaryota > Metazoa > Chordata > Actinopteri > Gadiformes > Moridae > Laemonema > Laemonema laureysi. Next base: position 16,487 of record OMNS01037622.1, on the reverse strand, counting down.
TTCTGTGATATCACATTTAATGACATTTAATCACCTTTAACGAGGTATTATGTCATTATTCTGCAGTAATATGAAAAGTCAAAAGTATGTTTTGGGCTGTGGGTACGTTCAAATCGTCTGCTACGAGGTAAATACTGAGAACAAGGATGCTGGCGGCAGCCTGAGACTGAAGCTGTACCAGAACATGACCTGGTTGGTCCGAACTGAGGTCCATATGCACCCAGTCATCATAGAGATCACAGATCCAGAGCTTCAGTTTCTACTGACCGTCCACAACATGAGCTCTCGGTTGAAGTCCCTCCCCTCCCCTCAGCCTCCCCCGCGCCCCCGTTCGGCATCACCGTCCTTGAGTGTGTCCGGGACGCCATGGTGCTCGCGTGGAAGCAGCCCGCCTTCGCTGGCGGGGCCGACATCACCGGCTACTTCGTGGACTACCGCGAGGTCATCGAGGGTGTGGCGGGGCAGTGGCACGAGGCCAACATCCGGGCAGTCAGCGACAGAGCCTACAGGGTGAGTCCCGGTTGCAACCCCTCAGATAACACGGTACTTCAAAGTAAAGGTCCCTCCCTGGAGAAATGACAGCGTGTAGCTCTGTCTTCCGCGAGTCAATCCTTTCTCAAGCAATCGGATCGTTTTTTTTGCATTTAGTCATTTAGCGAACGCTTTATCCTGAGCAACTTGCATCTTGTGAGCAATCTAAGCAAAGCATACAAGAGCTACAAAACAACAGGAGTGCAGAGTAACTCCAAGTCAAACCTCGAGATATACCACCCCATGTTTAGAGGTTTGACTTGAAGAAGAACCTTTATTGTGAAGCTGTCTTCCTGTGCAGGTGTGTGACCTGAAGGAAAACAGGAAGTACCAGTTCCAGGTGCGTGCGGCCAACATGGCAGGGGTGGGCATCCCCTCGTTGCCTAGCGACACCTTCCTCTGTGAGGAGTGGACCATCGCTGTGCCAGGTGAGGAAGACTATTGTCCCCAGTCTTCCCGCACCTCTCTGTTCTCAGGAATACACCAGCTGTGGATTGAAAGGCAAATGTTTAATTAAAATGAGGAGTAAGTAAGTGTAGGGTCTGACCTTTAGCCCCTCCACCCTCCTTCCTCCTGATTGGTCCACAGGGCCACCTCACGATCTCCAGGTGACGGAGGTACGCAGCAACTCCCTCGTGTTGCTATGGAAACCGCCGGTGTACCAGGGTCGCAACGAGGTCAACGGCTTCTACGTGGACATCAAGGAGGCGGAGGCCGCCGAGGAGGCGTGGCGAGGCATCAACGAGAAGGCCACTGACAGGAAGTACATCAAGGTGAGGTGACATCACTTCCTCTATTGCCTGTCCACCACCTGGGCCTTGGGTATGTAGTTCATAACATGATGTGTGTTTTGTGTTTTGTTTTGCAGATCGAGAACCTGAAGGAAGGGGAAAAGTATGTGTTCCGTGTGCGAGCTCAGAACAAGGCTGGTGTAGGAAACGCTTCTGATGTTACAGAACCCACCCTGGCCCAGACCAAACCAGGTAGGTACAAACCCTGGTCCCAAACAAGGTAGGAACTAACCCTGGCCCAGACCAAACCAGGTAGGTACAAACCCTGGTCCCAAACCAGGTAGGAACGAACCCTGGCCCAGACCAACCAAGTAGGTACAAACCCTGGTCCCAAACCAGGTAGGAACGAACCCTGGCCCAGATCAAACCAGGTCTGTTGTAATAGAAGTATTGGGAGCAGTAATAGTAATACTATGTAAGTACTATTTGTAATATGGTAGTGTTCGTACTAGTCATGACAATAGGTAGAGCAGCCCTGAACAGAAAGTGTACAATATGAACGATTGAGTTCATGACAGTATGAGGTTATGTTTCCATGTTTCAGGTACCAAGGAGATCGTGGTGGAGGTAGACGACAATGGTGTCATCTCCCTTAACTTCGAGTGCTCTGAGAAGAGCGCAGACTCCAAATTCATCTGGTCCAAGAACTACGAGGAGATCTCAGACACCTCTCGTGTCACTGTGGAAACCAAGGGAAACAAGTGAGGCAGCTGTTCTCTACATGTCAACATGTGAATGCTATCCGCTGTACTGAACCTGTTCCTCCCTCCCACGCCCTACCTCTTACCTCCTACCCCTTACCTGCAGGGCCAAAGCCACCTTCCTCACCCCTGGTGAGGAAGACATTGGTATCTACTCCTGTAACGTCACACACACCGATGGAACCTCCGCCAGCTACGACCTCACAGAGAAAGGTGAGCACGGAGGTTTACACAGTCAATTAACCAATCAACAGTCAACGATCAATTTAACACATTGATTGACCAATCTTTCAATCAACTAACAAACCAATAAATTATTCAACCAATTATTCAATCAATTAATTATGCAACCAACCAATCTTTACAATTGATGACATTGGCAGCAGGTTCAGCCTGAAACAGCAATTGTAATGCATGTTTTATATTTCCTGAGCTTTTACTTTGATACATCATTACATTTGTTCTTCTTCCTGTCCGACAGAGCTGAAGAATCTTCTGGAGACGAGCCACGACCACAAGTTCCCCAGTGAGTGTCCATCGCATTGGCCCCTGTCCTCAAAGAAACCTCCATCGATGTTTCACAATACTATGTTACTCTTTAGTCACTTATCAGACACTTTTTATCCAAAGTGACATACAGTGAATTCACATACATGTCATTAAGGAGCAGGTAGGGGTTAGGAGGCATCTTGCGCAAGGATAACTACAGGTTAGAGTGCAAACATTGGGGCTTGAACCCAGTACTTTTTGGTTCTGAATGGAACACACTAATCACTAGACTATCCTGCCTCCTTTCATTTTAAGAGAGCTAAGAGAATGTGTCCAACTGTCTGAGGTGTTTTTCTGTGTTTTTCTTTCAGTTATTCCCCTGAAGTCAGAGTTGGCCATAGAGCTGCAGGAGAAGGGACGCGTTCGTTTCTGGCTGCAGGCAGAGAAGATGTCCGCCAACGGAAAAGTGGATTATGTGTTCAATGACAACAGTCTGTCTGCAGGAGAGGTCAGTGTGCAGCACAGACAGACAACGATACTACCACCAAAAGTATTGTTAGTAACACTGTTGGGGAGTACTCGTGTTAACTCATGTTATCTTCATATGCTGTGTTTCGTCGTCGGTTCAACCAGAGTTCTTGTTACATATGCCTCATTGAGTATGTATCAGTGTCTTGTCTATGCGTCTCCGTCTTGCAGAAGTACAAGATGAACTTTGACAAGAACACAGGCATGATTGAGATGATCATGGAGTGCCTGACGCCGGCGGACGAGGGCACCTACACCTTCCAGCTGCAGGACGGCAAGGCCACCAACCAGTCCAGTCTGGTGCTGATCGGAGATGGTAGGTCTGCCCCCTGCTGGGGGGAGGACCTGTTCCTCACTGTGAGGTGGTTGGTTGATATTATCCTCTCCTCTGGTACCTGTTGAGGAACACTTGAGGTCTTGGCTCCTGCCAGGGTCTTCAGGGGAACTTGGCATGCTGGAGGATAAAGCTAAAGATGAGTACTTTATTAAACCCAGATGGGATGTCACAGCAGAAAGTACTGGGCATTTTTAAAAGGGAACCATCTCACTTACAATTGTCTAAAATAACAGATTATTGGTTCATACACGCATTGTGTAAAAATCCCAGTCTGAGACATCGACTCTAACATTTGCAGAGAAGTTGGACCATTGATGTAATTTTTCGGACCAAAGGAGACTCCGACACCAATGACATCAATGGCCCAACTTTTCTGTAATGTTTTTGCGATAAACGTTACCAAAATAAAACCAAACCTGGTGCTGGACTTGGGGCTGAAGCTGCAACACTCGATAAGGAAAGAGAATAAAGAAAGAGATGTGTTGTCCGAACATCTCATCCTACTCTCAATGTTGACGCTGTTTTCGGACTCCTTGTTTAGTGTTCAAGGCGCTGCAGAAGGAGTCTGAGTTCCACATGAAGGAGTGGGTCAGGAAACAAGGTAAATATTACTACATCATGTTTATATATCAGTACATCACATCTAGTAGATGGACGTTTGGAAGTTTCCCTGGTGTTCTCACAGGTCCTCACTTTGTGGAGTACCTGGGTTACGAGGTGACTCCAGAGTGCTGTGTGATCCTCAAGTGTAAGGTAAGGAGGCCCCTGACCGACTAGGTTAAGATAATAATAAAGTTACAGTATTTATTTATTCATGTGGAAATTCTATTTCAATTAGACAAACACAACAGCAACATTAGCAACATCACAGGCTATGCATAGTCAGTCAATTTACCAACACTCAACTTGTCCTCTACATAAATGATCCCCTGCCGTGTGTCCCGAAGGTGGGGAACATCAAGAAGGACACGGTGGCGTTGTGGCAGAAGGATGGCCACGAGATAAAGTCAGACCAGCAGCTCAGCTTCTCAGAGGGGGTGCTGAAGCTGGAGATCGCTCAGGTGAGACGGGAGAGGACATCAGGGAGTTCAGTGGCCGTAAACCACTGGAAGGCCTACCGAAGGTCTCTTTGTGTGGCCTTAGTTATCGGTATTTAAACAGTTTGTGTCCTCGCTCTACTGAGGTACTTCTTATAAATGTATGTATTTGTACTTCATTTTGTTGTGTAGTTTCATTTCATCCCATTGTTTTGCTGTATGTCAACATCGTATTTGGCTGTTTTGCCATCCATCTATACTCCTATCTAACTAAAAAGGACGTAAGATAAGATGTACTTAGGGAATCCCTCCTTGGCCCTGTCGTGTGTCAGGCTAATGCTAGTAGTGGTCTCACCTGTGCTCCACCGTTTCAGCGCGGCTCTCCTGCAGCCGCTGGTTCAGCTGTAGCAGACAAAGTCGACGACGTTACCTGGAGACAACTTAAAGTTGGCATCCGTTTTCCGTTCATCTGTTCATCCATCCGTTCGTCTGTTTGTTTTGTTTGTTTGTTTGTTGGCTTTTTTGCATTTGCGTCGTCTATCTATGTCCTGCAGCATCCACAGCAGGAGGGGAAAGCCTGGCTTTCCCGTTAACTGTTCCTTTACTGCTGAATAATTGTCATGGTTTCCACATCCTTGTGGTGACCTCGTGTTGTGACCTCTTCCTCCAGATCTCCAAGAAGGATGCCGGTGTGTACAAGACCGTTCTTCAGGACGACCGAGGAAAGGACTCGTCTACGTTGAATTTGACAGATCAAGGTAACTAAAGAGCAACTACACACTGGAGCACTTCTGTGAATGTGTCGCCATCTACAGGCTGCAGATGGTAGTGGACATTACATCTAAATGATGCTTAATTAGCATGACGTATTGAATGTAAATGCCTCTTTTCAAGGTTTCAAGGATCTGATGAATGAAGTTTTCAGTGTAATTGGTAAGAACCGTTTTTTGCTATTATTATTATTATTATTATTACTATTATGATTATGTGTCCCATTAGTTTTCTGTTGGTTGGTTGTATTAACTCACTTGTCGGCTGTTGGTCTCCAGCTAACTCCTCCACTCCACTGAAGATCACAAGCACCGACGAGGGAATCCGCCTCTACACCTTCGTCAGCTTTTTCAACGACCTGCTCCAAGTCACTTGGCACTACAAGTGAGTCCTGGACGCTGACACCCCCTAGACTTCAATCAGTATGGAGACTAAACGGTCCTCCAGTAGTGTCTCCCACACTCCTCCTCCTGTGTCCTCAGAGACTCGGCCATCGCCTTCTCAGACCGCATTAAGAGTGGCGTTGTGGGAGAGCAGCTGTGGCTGCAGATCAAGGATCCCACGGAGAAGGACACGGGGAAGTACGCCATCGAGTTCAACGACGGCAAGGGAGGCCTGCAGCGCACCGTGGAGCTGGCCGGACAAGGTCAGCTGAGCCCAGACCCTCTGTATGGATACCTGAGTCTGTACTGGTTCCTGAGTCTGTATGGATACTTGAGTCTGTACTGGTTCCTGAGTCTGTATGGATACCTGAGTCTGTACTGGTTCCTGAGTCTGTATGGATACCTGAGTCTGTACTGGTTCTTGAGTCTGTATAGATACCTGAGTCTGTACTGGTTTTTGTATTGATATGATATGATTGAGTCTTTACTGGATCCCAGCAGCCTCTTGCTCACATATTCTGTTTTGTGTTCCAGCGTTCGACGATGCCTTCGCAGAATTCCAAAGACTCAAGTGAGTGACTCCGTGTGGTTTGATTTGATGCTCAAGATGACGAGGCAGGACATTAACTATGAAGTGAACTCATCATCTGTTGTACTTTGTTTTTACTCATCAGGGCTGCTGCCATCGCAGAGAGAAGTAAGTCTGTTTATCAATCCATTCAGATGTAACCTGACCTGATCCATTCCCTCATGTGTGGATAATGTTCTTCCCATGGAAACGCATCGGTGTAAACATCACAGTGGATGTGTTCCTAGTAAATGTGTCCCCAGTGGTTGCGTCCCTAGCAAACATGTGTTCCTAGTGGATATGTGTTCCTACTTCCTGTGTGTTTCTTCCAGGCAGGGCCCGTGTGGCAGGAGGTCTCCCTGATGTGGTCACCATCCAGGAGGGGAAGGTAGGTCACCAAAACAGGCCCACTCGACACCACCCCTCGACACCACGCTGGGGCTGTAGTGGAGCCTCGGTCGAAGAAGCCAATGTGATGTTACTTACCTAGATGCCATAACAACAATTGAATGAATATTGAAGCATTCGCTCCTGGGCACTTTCTTGGAAGAGATTAAAATTATAAAAGTAGTAAAAACAATGTGTAGCTGTGCAGTTTGGAACACATCTTTGGTCTCTTCTCAGAACGAGATTCACTCCCAAGTCTTGAGACCGGTCTCCAGACCAAGACTGGACTCGAGTACTACAGCCCTGCAACACGCTGGCAAATCAAATCATGACATCAGACAACCACCTAAACTAGCCCAGCCAAGTCTAGTCTACTCTGAAACTATTATACTGTATTATACTATAATGTTCTCTAACACTACTCTACTGTATTCTAAAATGACTCCACTCAAATCTACCGTAAAACTCTACACTCTATTCTAAAAGTAATGTATGAAGTTCAGCGCTTCTCCTTTGCCCTACATAACCCATACATTAAATAACACTGTTATCTTGTATCTTCTTTCTTCTCAGTCTCTGAACCTGACCTGCAACATCTCTGGTGACCCGGTTCCCGAGGTGACCTGGCTGAAGAACGACCGTGAGATGGTGTCGGACGACCACTACATCCTCAAGTTTGAGTCTGGGAAGTTCGCCAGCTTCACCATCACTACGGTGAACACGGCCGACTCCGGCAAGTACAGCATCCTGGTGAAGAACAAGTACGGCACAGAGAGTGGAGACTTCACCGTAAGTGTCTTCATACACCAAGAGGAGGGGGGCAAGAAGAAGTAGACGTCTGGTCTGGCGGCCGGACAACAAGCTGTATAGAAGATTAGAAAAGACCTGGAAAACCAGAGTGTTGAGGATGTTATGCAGGTTCTGGGGTTGGACCCAAAAACTCATTTGGTGCACAATTAGTCTGATAACCTTTAGTCTCATGAATATCTTGCAACATGCCGAAGATATATCGTAACATTTGTAGTTTTGATTTGTGTGACCTTTGGATGGTGAACGTATTTGTTTGAAGTTGCTGCAGTGAGGGAAACATAATTATCCAGAGGAACAACAAGGTCGTTAAAAGATTAGATAGATAATTATAATATTATCTAATACTATCTACTATCTAATAATATTAGAAACCGCTGAGTCAGAGAAGAGAGAGGAAGACAAATTATACCCTGGCTGTAGACTGGGTGTTTGGGTTCACGATTCTACTTCCTGTTTGTTCTTGTTTGTTTCCTGTCTTTGTCACATCGGGTCATCATCACCTTCACTGTCCTTTAGTCTTTGTGAATATGACCCCTCCCCCTTTATTTATCAAACCCAAACATGTATCATTATGACATCAACGTTACAATCATTAACTCTCTTCACGACACAATCCTGTTGTTTAGTTGTTTTGTCATTTTGACGAACATCCAGTGAAACCGACTCACATGACTATGACATCACTGTTAGTCTATCAGCTGATGGTGATTGTCACTTCCTGTGTTCCCCTGTTCTCCTCCTAATAAAAGAGCATGTTTCCTCACCTCCTCTCTTGTCTCCCTTGTTACTCCTCCTCTCTCCCTCTACACCATGCACCTCCTAAACCCCTGGAAACCCATCTCCTTTTTTAGTCCTCCTCCACTCCTAGTCTCTCCATAGGGTTTACACCTCCTCCTCCTCCTCTCTAGTTTAGTCTTCCTTCTTCACTCCTCATCGCTCCCTAGTTTATTCCTCTCCACTCCTCGTCTCTCCGTAGAGTTTAAACCACCTCCTCCTCCTGTCCTAGTCACTGTACCTCCTTCACCCTGACTCTCCCTGTAGGGTTTACCTCCTTCTCCTCTTTTAGTTTAGACCTGCTGCTCCACTCCTCATATCTCCATACTCTATTCTTCCTCCTCCTTCTCCTAGTCTCCATATAGTTTACACCTCCTCCTCGTTCTCCTCTTAGAGTTTAGACCTGCTCCTCCACTCCTCATACCTCCACACTGTAACCAGAGTTTCATTGTTCATGATGTGTGTTGACAACACCCAGTGAGCCGTCTCTGTGGGTAAGTGTATAGTTACTCTGTGGACGATACCACCTAGCAGATGGAGACTCCAGAACCAGGCATTGTCTTTGACTTGAAGAACACGTTCTCCTCAGATCCATGTGACAGAGGGCAAGGTGGACCTGGGAAAGACGTCCTATCTGACCGACGAGGATGGCAACGTCATGTTTGGTCCCAACACGCCGCTACCAAAGAAGAAGACACCAGCTACAGCGGGAACCAAGAGACCACACGGTGAGGTCAGAGGTCAGAGGTCAGGAGAATCTGAACCTGTATTAATAAGAAATAGACAGGAGACACGTGGAACTTCAGTCTGTTGTTAATATCCATTGCCATCTTCCACTGTAGACTTGGTACCAAAGACCCCTCCTCCCACCAAACAAGTTGACGGAGGAGAGAAAGTTGACGGAGGCTCCCTCTGAAGCACCACCCAGTCGAGAACACGCTGGAGCAGCCACTCCAGAGTCACACCAGGAAACAGCTGAACAGTGACACTGACCTCACGGAGAGACTGAACGGACACAGTTGGCAGCGCACATGTGTTCAATCCCCTCGTTCAGGTTGTCCCTGAACAGGGAGATTGGAGTCCAGTCACTCATAAATCCAGATGGCCAGAAACAGAAAGGTACCCTGAAAGTTTCAACTAGCACCTGAGCGTTAGGAATAGCAGTAGCTTTTCTAAGGACCTGTTGAGTCTCCTGACGTTTGGAGTGGGAATACAAACGTCATTTGTATTCATTTTCATATTTTTATGTTCTGGTTTTGGTGTAACATGAAGGATTGTTAAGTTTAGGCGTAAAGATTGAAATAGTTACATTTAGGACCAGGGATTGGGGACATTAGGTGTGCAGGTTCAGGGATGATGGTGGTTGAGATAGATATCCATAGATATCAGGTTAGAGAGGGTTATGTTTGATCAGGTTAGAGAGGGTTATGTTTGATCAGGTTAGAGAGGGTTATGTTTGATCAGGGTAGAGAGGGTTATGTTGCATCAGGTTAGAGAGGGTTATGTTGCATCAGGGTAGAGAGGGTTATGTTTGATCTGGTTAGAGAGGGTTATGTTTGATCTGGTTAGAGGGGGTTAGTGTTGTTGTGGTTAAGGTCAGGCTGTGTGTGCTACCAGGTGTGTCTGTTTCGTCTCCCGAGAGTCAAACCAGTATCGTATCATTAGATTTGATGTGAGTGTGGATTTAATTCCGTATTTATGACATTACATATACTGTTTGCCTGTTTGCCTCTGTTTTATTTAGACGTTTATATAGAAGTAGACATGATGTTGGGTGTTTTTATATATCTATCATAGCCTCCTACCCAGTTGTCACATTGTCATTATTGTCATTGGAGAAATATTGTGGAAAACTACTGGCAGCAAAATAGTGTTGTGTCAGTACTGTAGCAGGCTTTAGACTCGATGTAGGAGCATGAAGAGAGTAACCTACAGACCTACAGACTGTAGGACAGAAGCTACAGTATTATGAAGCCCAGATGATGGGATGGCTGTACTGCAGACTGAAGACTGGATTAATGCCAAAAAAATGTGGCCTTGCGTGCTATTTGTACATCAGCACCGTGCACACGCACATCAGCACCGCGCACACGCACATCAGCACCGCGCACACGCACATCAGCACCGCGCACACGCACATCAGCACCGCGCACACGCACATCAGCACCGCGCACACGCACATCAGCACCGCGCACACGCACATCAGCACCGCGCACACGCACATCAGCACCGTGCACACGCACATCAGCACCGCGCACATCAGCACCGCGCACATCAACACCGCGCACATCAACACCGTGCACATCAGCGCCGTGCACGTACACATCAACATAGTGCACCCCACACACACTTCTGCACCGCTGCTGGAAAAATAAATCCGAGGGGAAACACTAAGACACTCGTTTCACGTTAACGTTGTTTAAATATGTATGGTTGCTGAAACATCTACACTAATGGTATCTTGGATGGATCTTCTAGGCGTAACCGAGACATTTGGGAGTTTTCTGTTCTGTTTGCCTGTTTGATCAGTTGCCTTAATAAAGAAACAACAACGTTCAGTAGGGTAGCGACCTACGGTAGGACGTTAGAGCGCCAGCGTGTGTGTTGAGAGGTACAAGGTGGGCCTACAGCCACACGTTCGTGGCGACCGCTAAACAAGCTGGAAATAGTTGCAGTGAAGTGGAGCAGAATGAGTTCCCAGTAAGGTTTGAACATCGGGACTGGAACAGAACCAACCATTAGGGAAACGCAGCCTACATCTGATGTGTTGACGGTAAAATCCACCATAAACTATGACTCACGAACCCATGACCAGTTAAAAACACTTTTACTTAGACTACGGTTTTAATTGAACGTCCAGACAACCAGCCATTGTTTACTGATAAAGTAGACCTGTTCTCATCGTTTCCCTCTCTGCTCTCCGGGTTGATGAATATTTTAGGAGCTGTTTTTAGACGTGGCCGGTGGTTCCAGTCCACTTCCTGCACTAACAACACCTTATCCTCCATACTCCTCCTGGCTCCAGTTATATTACGAACAAAACACACTTTCATGTGGTCTGATGCTAATATTCCAGAATAGTGGTCATACTCTGACGGTAATATTCTGAATGTAATATTCTGAATGTAATATTCTAACGATAATATTCTGACAGTAATATTCTGATGGGTAATATTCTGACGGTAATATTCTAACGATAATATTCTGACAGTAATATTCTGACGGTAATATTCTGACACTAATATTCTGACGGTAATTTTCTGAAGGTAATATTGTATTTCTGATATGTAATATCGTTATTACACGGTAGTCACGTGGCGTACAGAGCGCCTCGGGTCACGTGTCCGGTGGAGCTGCTGCGGAGCGGCTCCACAGCGGAGCGCCGCTGCCGGTGTGGAGAGAGGATCCTCAAGTGTCACGTTATCCCGGTCTACTGGTCTCTCACTTCCTATGAGCTGTCCCCGGGCCGGAGCGAGAAGAACAAGAACATAACAACAACAATGAAGACAAGGAGAATAAATATGGAGTTTGGACGAAAAAGTTGACAAAGCAATATCAAAAATTTCTAACGGAAACGGATAACCCTCTATCAGAAGTCCCGCCCCCTCTCTCGCCAGTAACGCCCATGTGCGGCATCCCGTCCCCGGCGCCCCGCCGCGAGAGGAGACCGCCCGGGGACGACTTTACTGCCGGCGACAGACGGACCGACTGATGCGCGGCTCCCGGCTCCAGTCGAGGAAACTACAGCGGATCCTCTCCGTTTTAAACGGTAAGCGTGTCAAGAGTGTAGCGGTCATAGAAGCACGACATGCTTCACAGATCCGTTATTTAGCGCCGGTGCGTCGCCTACCTGTCCGCCCTACCAACGGACGGACAGTCTTAACTACGGACATTAGTCCGGTAGTACGGACAAGTAGCAGGCAAAGCGTGTGCGTCATGGGTGGTCAGTCTTCTCTTCCTTTATCGATATGTAATCACATTTTGAGTCAGTCAGAGAGTTTTGTCTTCTCCGTCACACCGGCGCCGGTCACCGTGGAACCAACCGGGGAAAGTGGGCCCTGCTGGAGACAGCTTAGACATAAGCAGTAAACAGGATTACCTCGCCTCAAGGTGCTGTTGTGTCAAGTAGGATGGGTGTCACCTGAGGAGTCTCACACTACACAATAAAAGCACGCCAACGGTGGTGGGAAACGAAGCTGGTGGCGGATGCTGTGGTCAAATTGTTACAGCCTGCCTTCCTCCATGTTGTGTACTCGTATTACACAGCATTACAGTTACTTAACATAACACACAGATGATCACAACAACATGATCACAAGTCTTTTAACTTGCTGTGAGTAGGGGGTGTGATGTCTTCATAGATTATATGTTACCATGATAATCATTTACATACTGAGTCTCACAACTCAGTACGTTGTATCTGTAAAGTATGGTGTCAGACTCAAACTAGCTTAGTCATATCCATGCCAGCTCAGGCCTGACTGTCGTCATAAAAACATCAACTCTGTCGTCAAAACAGACGGTAATCTGATTTGATGGTTGTGTGATTGTGTTTCTGTCATCTGACGCTGGGTTTAATGCCACTGTGCTCAGATACAAACAGCTGTGTTTCCGGATGCTTCTTCATACTGACCAGCCATCCTGCACTCACCACACCACACCCAGACACCTGGATGTTTGACATGCACTCGACACACACGTCCTGTGGAGGTCAGTCAGTCAGTCCACCGCCACACGGCTGTCGTCAAACACGATCAGCAAACAAACGCGTTCTGTTTGAGGTCTGACAACTGGAAGCCACACAGTGTCCATATAATAGACTTCATCAGCTGCTTTCGACTCAGTGTTCCATGTGGTCATTCTGTGGTATGCAAGGTTTTGGATTATCTGACCACGGTTTACAAATATTTGATAATGGACCTTCTTACTCACTGCTTGGTCCACTGAGGCTCAAGTGTTCAAACTGGTTGAGTTAGACAGGCTGTTAGAGAGACAGACAGAGACAGGCTGTTAGAGAGACAGACAGAGACAGGCTGTTAGAGACAGAGACAGGCTGTTAGAGAGACAGACAGAGACAGGCTGTTAGAGAGACAGAGACAGAGACAGGCTGTTAGAGAGACAGACAGAGACAGGCTATTAGAGAGACAGACAGAGACAGGCTGTTAGAGAGAGAGACAGAGACAGGCTGTTAGAGACAGAGACAGAGACAGGCTGTTAGAGAGAGAGACAGGCTGTTAGAGAGACAGACAGAGACAGGCTGTTAGAGACAGAGACCAACTGATGATGACTCTGGTCTAACCTAACCCTGTATAGACCCTAACCCTGGTCTAACCTAACTCCAGTC
>OMNS01037617.1:0-10068 GCA_900303225.1 Laemonema laureysi | reverse complement strand
TCTGTAGTGTTAGAGGGTGAGACATATGAAGACAGAGTGAGAGAGACAAAAAGACAGAGGAGAGACACAGACACCGCTATAGAGAGACAGACAGATAGAGAGATGGAGAGAGACAGAGATACAGATACAGCTATAGAGACGGACAGAGAGAGATGGAGAGACAGACAGAGAGACAGACAGAGAGATGGAGAGACAGACAGAGAGACAGAGAGATGGAGAGACAGAGAGACAGACAGAGAGACAGACAGAGAGACAGAGAGATGGAGAGACAGACAGAGAGACAGACAGAGAGATGGAGAGACAGACAGAGAGACAGAGAGACAGACAGAGAGATGGAGAGACAGACAGAGAGACAGACAGAGAGATGGAGAGTGAACCTTACCTGTTCTGTTGAGGCAACTCACTGCAGTCTGCTCCTTTTTCAACTTCAACAAAGGGGGCGTGTCGTGTTCCAGCCCACCAATCACAGCCTCGCTGGAGTGACCAGAAGATGTGTTAATCATCTCAGTTTACACACAGCAGGAGATAGGGTTAGTATTGTCCTGCAAGCTCTGAGAAAATAAATGACACCTTCTGCTCTCAAAGACAAACACACCGATGCACCCTTGTGTGTCAGAAGAGAAACATCACCCCTAGCATGTGGGGGACTTGAATAACCTTGATTTGCCCCAGGATACCAGAGGATAGGACGCTACAGCACATCCCTGATAACATGTTATGGAGGCTGACATGTTATGTAGCCTAGCATGTTAAGTAGCCCAGTATGCTATGTAGCCTAACATGCCAAGTAGTCCAACCAAGCAAATACAAAAAACCTACTGTGGTCAAAAAGAAAGGTCTACCTGTTTACCAGCAGGGGAACCTGTTGTTAGTGCATCCTACTGTGAAACCACATACTGTTGGAGACGTGGGATAGTGTTGTCTTTTCCTGGTGTTCATTTCAGTTCTGAAATGTTTTGCATGTGCAGTGAACAGTTAATACTAAAACTAAAGCATGAAGCCAAGGGCATTGTTGATGTCAAGTTGGGTCAAACACGTGATGCGGTACATTCTAGCATTTCCCAACAACTAGTTAAAACATGCTAACCGTTAGGGTAGGCTAACATCTCACCACTTAACCACATTAACTGCTACGTCTCACCGGTTAACCATACTAACCACTTGGGTAGGCTAGGCTAATGTGTGGCTCACCATTTAACCATACTAACCGCTAGGCTAGGCTAACGTCTCACCAACCATACTAACCGCTAGGCTAGGCTAACCTCTCACCAGTTAGCTCTACTAACTGCTACGCTCACGTCTCACCAGTTCTATCCGTACTAACCACGAGGATACACCTGATTGCGAGCTAACTGCACAAAGTTCATGAGCAGTAAATAACTATAAAAAGTACAAAAGTCATGCATGTTCCTTCAGTGTAAAGGTTGAACTACATGTAATGTTATCAGAGTCCTCCTCTGGACACAAACTCCACAGCCAGGTTTACATTCACATCAGCTAGCGGACGCTTCTATCCTTAGTGACTTAAGTGACTTAAGGCATCAATCAAATCATCCAATCAAAATAGTGGCAACAAAAGTGAAGCATTAAGCTAGTTTTAAACCCCAACTCGAGAGAGTGCAGAGCAGCCATAGCAACACGCAGCCATAGCAACACACAGCCACACCTGAGGCTGGTCCATCAGACCCTCCAAGCTGGGCCAACCTTACATAACACGGGCTGCTTGGTTGTTTCCTTGGCAACCTCTAGTCTCCACCCAGACCAGTAGTTCACTTATATTGGCTTGGAAAAAGGTATGCAAAACATTAACACAAGTTATCATCCTACCCTCACATTGAAATGTACTCAATAATAAGTTCAGCTGAGCTTGAGTGAAACACTACACTACACAATCTGTCATATAATATAATATAATATAATATAATACAATATCCAACAACACAAAAGGAATACTGGAGTGAGTTTACCACCAAGTCATGTGTGAGATCTACCATTTAGCAGCAGCAAGAGTTCGGTCAGAAACGACAAAATAACTCATTCAAACTCAAGATAAAATATGTTTGAAAAGGCCATTAGAACAGAGACTCACCGTGGGTTGGCTTGGTGTGACACCATGGTCATAAAACACCGGCTAAAGCTAATTCTTTTTAAAAAAAGGATCAGGGAAGCCATCATTCCCAAGGCAACGCCAGGCAGGGTCCATGATTGGCCATGGTTTATCTAGTGGGTGTGGCTAGGCTTCTAACGTTAACTGTTAGGTGGAGTAGATATGAAGAGGGGGGGTTAATGACACATGGGAAGGTTTACAGCTGTGGTAAATAACACTGGAGCTGCCATAACCAGAGCTGTAAGTAGCTACCATAACCAGAGCTGTAGCTAGCTACCATAACCAGAGCTGTAAGTAGCTACCATAACCAGAGCTGTAGCTAGCTACCATAACCAGAGCTGTAGCTAGCTACCATAACCAGAGCTGTAGCTACCATAACATAGCTGTAACTAGCTACCATAACCAGAGCTGTAACTAGCTAGCTATACACACACACACACAATAATGTGAGTAATCATGAAGTCCTTAAATGACCCCTAGCCCATTAACTTTGTGCTAACAGGGGTAGACAGAGCCAGACCACCATATCAACTGTCAAAGGTCATGCTCCTGTCCACAGGGTATGGTATTGGCATTTTAAATCCTTGTATGTTAATTCCTTGTGTTTTATTCAGCAGATTGTGGCCAGTTAAAAACACTAACCGCCCTGTTCCTAAACACACTGTGTGTTGTGGCTAGCTCTTCTATGGGCAGGAGACTGAGATATAACAGCTTAGCAGATGGATATATTCAACACAAGGGAAAAGCACAGCAGGGACGTTTAGTCTGAAGGTATGCAACCAAAACAAGATAGTTCTTGTGTTTCAACCCCCCATGAAGCCATGTATAATACCTGGGCATTACTGTCGTCATAATGTACTAACACAAAGACGTTAAACCGCAGTATAAAAGAAGGTTGAATCTTGAATGGTTCAGCGCAAGGACGTCTTTTCATTTCTACCAAGTTTAAAAATACACTGGATGGACCCTGGATGACACACACAACATATTATACTATAATGTCATTGTCCCACTAGACTGCAGGCCTTCCTGTGAAAGAAGAATCCGGTTTGCAGTCAGTTTGGTATTAAGTTGATGTTCAAACAGTTCATGAGGTTGTCCTTTCACCCCAAGGACTGGTCAAACAACTACTGTGGGTCTGTTACTGGAGGAGTTCAACCTGCAGCAGACAACGTTCAACTGCAGCTACAGCGTTCCTTCAAACTCTTATTGTCTTGTCTTTTTCTCTCTCAGACTAAACTCAAAGAAGATCCCGTGGAGTTGGTTGAGGAAATAATTCATTCATTAAATTGCGAGTTGCTGTAGTAGTGAATCTGAACCAAATGTTAAACAAGATCATCACATGATATGCAAACCTCTGTTTAAGTGGAATAATCAGGTCAACGTCTTCAATCAAACCTCCTTCCCTTCTCTACCCGCCCTCCATTTTAACAAGCCACTCGTCTTATTTGTACCTATTCAAAGATTTGACCTCTGAAGAGTCTTGGAGTACATAGAAAAGCACTATTCAAGTTTAATGTATTATTAATGTATTAGTAGTGTTTTTTATTTTTTTTTTACGTTATGTTATTTTGAGAGGAATTCTGTTTAGCTTGAACATCCCCTGCAATTGTAATTCATCTCCTGTATTGCATTTTGAAATGACATTTATATACACACTGAACCAAATGTTAAGGTGACTGTTGAAATGACTGTTGAGGTGACTGTTGAAATGACTGTTGAGGTGACTACTGACATGACTGTTGAGGTGACTGTTGAAATGACTGTTGAGGTGACTACTGACATGACAGTTGAGGTGACTACTGACATGACAGTTGAGGTGACGGTTACCGACGGGTCCACCCTACATGATGACATCATTATGAGCATCATAATAGAACGCACGGCTCTCCTAAACGCACCGCGGCGTCGGTGCTGTAATTCAGTCACGATGGTTTCATTCATCCCAGCTTACCGTGGACTAGCCGCGGCGGCTAGCGCTAGCTTTACCGACAACCGCCTCCGTTAGTGGGCACGAACACACGCACCGACCCCGGTGTGTGTTACAAGACCGTGTTTAACACGCAATTACGACAACATCACACGACTATCCAGCACCGATGTGTCGCTTCGCTAGCCGAGGTTGCCCGGTAAACCCGCCGCGTCCGCCCCCGGTGACCGACCACCACTCCGTGTCCACGTGCTGTTTCACGGCTCAATTACCGGTTCGTCGTTATTTTAGCACTGAAACAACAGGTCGTCTCTTACCGGTTAACGGCGCCGTTTGTCTCCGTGGATCAAGCATCTCTGGTGTCTTATGCAGGACGCGGACCTGGCCGACCGGAGGAGCGCGAGGCACGACGGACCGCCCCCTCTCCTTCACGCCAGCACGTGCTGCGGCTCGTGGACGAGCAGCACCGTGACGTGTACACGGGTAGAACCGAACCGACGAGTAGAACAGAACCGACGGGGACACGTATTTACAAGCTGATAGAGAGCAAAATCGCGGAGGTGTAGAAATAAATACATCCCCAAATACTCAGTATTTGGGGGCGTTCTACAGACACACGTCATTAGAAACGTAGTGACGTCACTGTACATACGCGTATTCTGTCGGGGACTACAGATGGAAATGTGCTTTAATTCTGCATGTTTCGAGTACTGCAATCAATGCGCAGTCCCCGTTAAATAGCCTAAAAATATGATTTTACTTTGAAGACATCCAATGGCGCAGGTCTCCTCCCGCTGCAGGTGGCCGACAAGCAGCTCCCCCACAGCTTGGCAGGAGCTGCCACGGATGTAGACTGCTGCTGTCGTCCAGCGGAACCAATGACCCGAACGCTAACACTGCCCATTGTATTCTGACCAGGGTTTCACCTCAGATTGAATAGATTTGATCCGTAACATCTCATGAGAAATTAAATGTACAATTACCCTGTGGTTTCATTGGTAGGCCTATATGCTGAGAAAGTAGTAAGTTCCACATCCCAAAACAATCACAATCTTGACATACTAAATCCAGGGCCTCTTTTCAGGTTGTTCTTAACATGTTTATTAAATCTAAAGAAATCACTGTACATTTTGGGTTCCACCTCTGTAGGAGGTGGAGGATTCTCCTCTTGTTTAGCACTGAACAAGAGGAACAAGGCGCCATTTAAACTCATCATCGTTGAGCTGATATTTCCCAAGTTCTTCCTTCATAGTAAAGACTTTGGCAACGTGTTTGTGACTGTGGGTCAGGGGCTGAGCAGCCCTGCTCCGTCTGTAGTCCTTAATGTACACAAGGTTCTGTACTTCAGACCCTTAAACTGCCCGGCCACACGAGGACCGATCCAGGTAGCATGGCTGCCCTCGAGGCAGACCCCGAGAGGTCCCTCCTACACATAGTATGAACAGAAACAGTCTGAGGTCGCGTCCGCACGCCCAGGGCGTTCAGTTGAGTTGTCTGACGATGGTGTTGACCTCTGCCCCCCGGAAGCCGGGCGCGCCCAGGTCCTTCATGACCCCGCCCTTGTCCCGGGCCGCATGGCGTGCTACAGACAGGATGAAGGGGCGGAGGAAGGAGTTGACCGGGCGGAAGTGTTTCCCCACGCTGTACACCTCATGGATCAGATCTTCCAGACAGATGATCCCATGCTTCCCTGGAGGATACAAGTACACACAGATAAGTACTTCTACTAACATAATACATACAAATACATGGATGAATACAGACAGCTCAATACACACATCTGAAATACAGATGCATGCAAATACATAGATGACTACAAATACACAGACAAATAATTGTAAAATACTACATAGATAAATACAATACAATACAATGCATTGTGTCCACTCAACCCACAATGCATTGTGTCCACTCAACCCACAATGCATTGTGTCCACTCAACCCACAATGCATTGTGTCCACTCACAACCCACAATGCATGGTGTTTTGGTTCTCTTCCTACAGATGGGTCGCATCACTTCCACACCTAAAGGGAACCAAACCAGCGTTCACCTAGAAGTGGACCGAGACCCCGTTCTCAAGAGGACCAGTTGGTTTGTACTACCGGGGGAAATGCTCCAGGGTTCCATTACAACTAACACTAAAAGCACCCTTGAAGACTTTACCACTGCAGACAAAAGAAACCTGTCAACATCTGCCTCAGCAGATGTTGACAGGTTCTGACAGGTTCTTTTAGGTGATAAAACCACCTGCAGCCCTGTGCAACATGTCCCTGTCTTCAACTCACTGTCCTGTCTCTCTCTTCAACTCACTGTCCTGTCTCTCTCCTGTCTCTTCAACTCACTGTCCTGTCTCTCTCCACTCTCTTCAACTCACTGTCCTGTCTCTCCACTCACTCTCCTGTCTCTCTCCACTCTCTCTCCTGTCTCTCTCTTCAACTCACTGTCCTGTCTCTCTCCACTCACTCTCCTGTCTCTCGCCACTCTCTCTTCAACTCACTCTCCTGTCTCTCTTCAACTCACTGTCCTGTCTCTCTTCAACTCACTGTCCTGTCTCTCTATATGCAAATTATTTTACATATAACAATTTACTATAAGATAAAAGCAGAATACGTCAGTCAAGTAATCTCCATGTAACTTATGAGTGAACATTACGTTTGTCATGTGCAAACTTCATTTTGACTGTGGTGCTGTAAAGTGACCTGTGACCTGCAAGTGATCGTTAATCTGTGGTAATCACCTCAGGGGTCACAGCAAGAGGATTCTGAAACCCGCGACCCCCACACTGGGAACCCCTGCTCTAGAGTACCGCGGACACAGAGGACGTACCCAGGTGCTGCTCTATCAGAGTGTTGTCGGTTAGGGCAACTCTTCGGTTCTTGATCTTGGTCTGTCCTCGCTTCAGGATTAGCTCACGGACGGACTTGAGGTTAGGAAACCTGTGGGAGACGTTGGTGAGTTGGAGCTGAGCAGCATCTGGTGAGGGGGTCTAACAGCAGACTAGCATAATCCTTCAACAACATACTATCATGCAGGCTGTACACCTCTACTGCTGACCCCAGGTACAGCTAGTAGCATGCTAGCCTGTATATCCCTACTACTGACCCCAGGTACAGCTAGTAGCATGCTAGCCTGTATATCCCTACTACTGACCCCAGGTACAGCTAGTAGCATTAGTAGCATGCTAGCCTGTATATCCCTACTACTGACCCCAGGTACAGCTAGTAGCATGCTAGCCTGTATATCCCTACTACTGACCCCAGGTACAGCTAGTAGCATTAGTAGCATGCTAGCCTGTATATCCCTACTACTGACCCCAGGTACAGCTAGTAGCATTAGTAGCATGCTAGCCTGTATATCCCTACTACTGACCCCAGGTACAGCTAGTAGCATGCTAGCCTGTATATCCCTACTACTGACCCCAGGTGCAGCTAGTAGCATTAGTAGCATGCTAGCCTGTATATCCCGACAACTCACCCCCAGGCTACATAGGGCTCCACCACCTTCATCATAGCCAAAGAGCTCTTGTTGATTTTGATGAAGACACCGCTGAAGAGCTTCCTCAGCCGGAACATCTGGATGACATGCCGTACTCTGGGACTGACACCTTTGATCCTGAAGAGAACAAGAAGCAAGACCTGGTTGTGTACAAAAACAACTTCAATGGAAGGTTTTGAGGCCGGTTAGTTAACAGTTTTTAAGATACATGTTGTACATATTGTTTAATTAAAAGTTGCTGTTTTAAAAGTCCATAAGGTCATGCACTTGGTCATTTATCCTGGCCATGTTCAACCAAACAACCATTCAGTCAGAGTGAAGCTGCTTTTTCCACTCGTCTAGACATGCTCTACTTACTCTTTAATGCGCACAGCGAAGGCCAGCTTGTTCTTGGCGGGCAGGGTGGCTAGTGGTCTGAGCCGTGCTCGACGGATGCGAGTCTCATCCCTGCTGGCACGATGACCCTCCCTGAGGATGTCCTCCAGACGCTTGAATCTGAGTGGTTTACCTTTAGAGACCTGGAGGAACATAGAACATAACTCATGTTTACTGGCACATACATCCAGTCACGCTGTCATCCAAAGCGGCTTACAGTCAATTCAACTGTAGACATAGTAAGTTTCTAACTCAGTTCAACAGGTAAACAAACCAAATCAAGACTCTCTTATGTCTGATTGGTACACACTCAACAAATCATGATTTGAATCATATCGCAATCGCAACATCTGCCAAAATAACTGCAATATCATTTTTGTACCATATCGTTCAGTTATATTGTGTACGTTCATGATATCAGAAGAGCAAATAGTTTGGAGTGCTGAGCTCAAACCAAGGACATAAACAGACGAAGCGACAAGAGCATCTAACAAAGCATCAGTATGTCGTATCCGACATACAACAACAAGTGGAGTCCATCACACTTGGTACCTTTCTCTTGTCCAGCAAGGCGAGTTTGGCCTGCGTCGCCTTGATGGCCTGGTAGGCCTTCCTCTTCTTCAGCAAATGCTCCGGGACCAGCTTGATCACCTTCTTCCTACAACAACACGGACGTCTTTAACGGTGTCCATGTGCAAAACAGGCCCGATTCCACGTGGTTTCTCGGCACATAGCCCATGTATACAAAGACAACCAACCATCATGAATGTTTGATACTGAGATATACTACAGATATTGTAGCGTCTTGTTCTTACAACAACTTCGATAATTGTGCTCTTCTCAACTTGTTGCCATTAAAGAGTTATTATAGTGGAACTACAAATACTACGACCTCAGCATCCCTCCGTTCAGAGGCATTCTGTTGTTTTACGTTCATATCGCAGAACTTTCCAGGATGGTTTAGTGACCACCGGCTCATCTGGCTATGAAGCGAGGAGCGTGTGGAGATTAAACACTGAAATCTAAACTATCTACACATACAAATGACTAAATCACTCCTGGATTAACACTACAACACATTGTATGAACCATCATATAAATACAATATGGTTACGAGATGGGAGAAGACAGGATGAACGCAGATATTAGTGTTCCAATACGAAGACAAATACGTACTCAGGTTCAGCCATGATGAATCTTAACGGGTGTAATAAAGCTGCGCCGTCGCGCGGAAATGACGACACCACAAAACTAAGGGACCTCCCGTAATGAAGGTCTATGATCCGAGAGCCATCGTGATAATCACCATGTAGTATATGAATGATGAGCAATAGTAATATAATAATAATAGTAACAACAATAACAATAATAATAATAATAATAATAATACCCGACTGTCCTTTTACAGCCGGCACATATGCATCTGTAGCAGCATGTGATTATGTGATTATTTACCATTTAGTCCTGTCACATGTATTTCTTAAAATTGCACAGAATATATAGAAACACATAACAAATAAAGACTAATAGGAACAGAAAACCATATACCTGTAGTCATAACACAGGCCCTACTGTAACCTATCACATGCAGGCTGTCATAACACAGGCCCTACTGTAACCTATCACGTGCAGGCTGTCATAACACAGGCCCTACTGTAACCTATCACATGTAGGCTGTCATAACGCAGGCCCTACTGTAACCTATCACATGTAGGCTGTCATAACGCAGGCCCTACTGTAACCTATCACATGCAGGCTGTCATAACGCAGGCCCTACTGTAACCTATCACATGTAGGCTGTCATAACGCAGGCCCTACTGTAACCTATCACATGCAGGCTGTCATAACGCAGGCCCTACTGTAACCTATCACATGTAGGCTGTCATAACACAGGCCCTACTGTAACCTATCACATGCAGGCTGTCATAACACAGGCCCTACTGTAACCTATCACATGTAGGCTGTCATAACACAGGCCCTACTGTAACCTATCACATGTAGGCTGTCATAATAACATAATAATAACTGTAGGCCTATTGACATGATAAAGAGTCCAGTATGTTAAGATAGTTGGTTACTTCCTACACAAACCTTCATAAACATCACCAAGTTAGTCAGTTAGAGTTAGAGTTAGTCAGAGTTAGTCAGTTAGAGCTAGT